>JAGFMF010011697.1:242496-315333 GCA_019455555.1 Galemys pyrenaicus
GGGGTCTGCTCTGAGACTTCTTCATTCTCACTATCGTCCACCCCATGCACAGGCTCAGAAGTAGGTACAACATCTGGATTTGGGAAGCGATGTCAAAGAACTCCGCCAAACTTCCCATAAAAGGCACCCCTATTCCATCTTTGGAGTAACTGGAGAAATGAATGTAATTAGCTAAAGCTGAACCAGCTTGTAACAGCAATGCAGTTGTCAGAACCTTTAAAATCATGTGCATGGGTCCGCCTTTCTTAATAGCCTGCCACAATGATTGAGCATAAATGCAAGAAATCACAAAGTACACTAGGACTAGGAGGAAAAAGAACTCATGTAATCCAGATTCTCCAGCACTAAAATGATCAAATGGATTCCCTTCAGCATCTGGATTTAGTAACATCATTTCAAATGGGATATCTTCCACCTGAGAATCATCATCATCATCTTTGCACGTATATTTGTCCGCATAAAACACCTGCCACGTTTGTGGGTACGGGATCTGGGACACCGTCAGATTATGTTCAGTCTGGTTCATGATCATTGTCAACTGAGCTTTGGATAACTTTTCACTACAGCTATAATCGTTACTGCTTTCCTGCAGCTTTAGCCACTCCTGGGCTTGGAATAGGTACAGTTTTGCTTCTTTTCCAACAGCGACTGCTATGTTGTTGATTCTGACACACAGAAGAGCATGGTCCCCTTAAAAGCAAAAACAAAACCCAGGAGATATAAGTTCTGGGAGCTCAAATTCACAGGTA
The DNA here is from genome assembly GCA_019455555.1 of Galemys pyrenaicus. Taxonomy (NCBI): domain Eukaryota; kingdom Metazoa; phylum Chordata; class Mammalia; order Eulipotyphla; family Talpidae; genus Galemys; species Galemys pyrenaicus. The sequence goes on from JAGFMF010011697.1 coordinate 243,246, forward strand.
ATCACGGTGTCGTGATGTCTAGAAATAACCGGGCGTGGAACTCGAAGTGGCCGATGCTCTGGCCCTGGGCATCGCGGGCTGCGGCGCTGCTGAAGCTGCCCCGCAAGGTCTTCCCCTGGCTGCCCGGCGGCCACCAGCAGCAAGTGAGGGCCACCGCGAGCAGCCGCAGCCCCCCCATCCCCGGCCTCAATCCCGGCACCCACACCCCGGGCCCTAACTGCCTGCGGCAGCTGGGGATTTCATTCTGCCTTCTTATCTCTCCCAGTCTTGGAGTATAGCCCCACAGTACACTTGTAGGTGCTGCCTATGGTAAATTCTATCGCCCTTCTCAAGATGTTAACATTCTTATAGGAGAAAAGGGAAATACTTCAGAAGTCTGTATAACTGTGGCCAGGTAAATGCAGACACTGGGAAAGGAAAGAGGGCATGGTCAGAAATTGACTGGGAAGATGGGTTAGGAAATAGAGTTTGGAAATAGAAGAGTGAATTGTGTAAAATGAACTTTGGGATGGTGATTGATAATGTAGATCTCGCCCTCTCTTCTGCTTTTCTCTCTTCTCCTTAGTGACAGATCCAAAGCCATCACGTGTCTTATTTGGTGTTTCTATCAAACTTCCTTCCTCTCTGTGCTCATGAGGCATGGGTAAAATCTTAGTCTTGCTCAGCCTGGGAAGGGAGGGGTCCCTATTGTTATTCTGCTCTTGTCACATCCCAAAGTTCTCTTCTTTTCTCTGTCAAGCAGTCTCATCTGTACTTGCTGAGTCCCTGTGTCCATACCTCAACTTCTGGAAGGACTAATCCCAGGAGCTTTTTAGAATGATAATGTGTGAAATGTCTTAGGAAAATTACACCATGGTGGTGATGACACTGCACCTGATTGTCTAGAGATATGGAATTTCGAGCTAAAGATGAATTATAAAACTTGACCAAAGAATTGAGGAAAGAGAGTTGGGAATTTGTCCTCCATCCACTTAGTTTTCTCTCCTGTGGATGATTTCCATCCAGCAGCTATGCAAATGTCCATGCAAATGCAGATCCACATCACCAACAGCAGATCTCTAATCTGAGCTCCAGAGGATGTCCCCAATGCTGCCTAGACCTTTCTGCTATGAGGTGTACATGAACCTTCCCCAACTTGACAAGTCCAAAGCCAAATTCATCCACATCAACCACATTTACCCCCACCATTCGCAAAACCCTCCATTTTCCAGAGTTTGACATCTCTGTGCCTACATGATCTTTTGCTCCCTTTTACCTATGTCCCACCATTCTTCAAGACAACTAGGACTTCATGGTTTCTGTGTGTGACTGCCTGGGTACTGTGGAGCATAATAGGGTCAGTCTAGGCTCTGTCTCCTGAGCCCCATCATATAAGTTCACTTCCCTTGTGATGTCTCCCCTAATCCCTTCCAGACAGAAGAACTTCTCTATCCTCTGAACTCCCATACTTCATCTGAATCCTTATTTTACCCCTTTCAAATGCGATACTCTAATGTTTTTATACCTCTGAAGTGTTTCCACTTTCTAGCATATTCAGTAATTTCACCCCCACCAGAAACAATTCTGTCATCTGCATTTCCTCTCTTTTGGACTGACTAGTGGCCTCTTTTCTAATAGTACTGGATCGCACTTCTGGCCTCCTTATAGACACCTCCTCAGTCACTGTGTACGTTTTATTTGAAGTGTTACATGGAATTTCATGTGTCCTTCCAGGTGATGTGAGACTGCATCGTGGCAACTGCCAAAAGAGGACTTGAGAGTCAAACAAAGGTGCTTTTAATGGATGTGTGACCTAGGTGAAGTGGCTCAACTTTTCTGAGTCTCAGTTTCCCCATTTGCAAATAGAAAGGGAATAGAAGTTTCACAACGCTCACTCTCATCTCCAAGTCTGCACAGGCTGTGCCTTCTACCTTTCTTCCCTGCTCTGAGCTAACTTCTCATTCTACAGTTTCAATGCTGCACACCTTAGAAGGTCCCTCTGTCCTCAGGGGCTAGGTTAGTTGTCTTCTCTATTCTACATCGCTTTGGTCCTTGTCTCAGCATTTTCCCTGAACTATATGGTCTTGCCTGCCCTTTCCTTCCTCCTCTCCCTTTGAGGAATAGAAACTCCCAGGGCAGGACCACGATCTGTTAGTCATCACATCCATCTTTTTCCTGTTCCATTCACTTTTGAGTGAAAGAAGATCAGAAAAAAATAGCTGCATTAGGTAGAAAATTCACAAATCTGGAATTCTGAGGAAATGTCAGTAGTTCACAGAGCATTTATCAGCTGAGTAAGTTGCAGAAATTCAGCTTCCCAGATCCTCAGCTCTATCCTGGCACTGTGTTAGGCACAAGGCAGTGAATTATCTGCTTTTGGTACAGAAATCAAATGATGTGTCTTCTGAACTGATATTAAATTCCAATAGTTTCCAATTTCAAGAGATTTACAATCAGTTTTATATAGGTAAAGCTACCCAAATCATCAAGAGAATTAGTTTTCTTAGAGGATTCTCATAAGTAATAGCAATTTCCACAGCTCTTTTGGCATTCTTAGTTATAAATAATTTATTTAAAAACTCAGCTACATATAAATTTATTATAACAAAATAGGCACTCTACTATAAATGAAATATAATGATATCTATGGTGAGATATTTTATTTCAGATTCTATTGCTTTTACATATATATTATACACACATACATTTATTATATATAGTAGGTAAAAATGTAAGCTCCAAGGTCAGATGGTCTGTGTTCCAACTCCATTCATACTATTAGCTGTGTGATCTTGGGCAAGTCATTGCATATCTCTGAGCCTCAGCTTCCTAGTCTATAAACAGCAATAGAATCTTCTGTACTATAGAGTTATTTTTTGTATGGATTAAATGAATTACTACACATGAGGTCTTGAATAGCTTCTGCCTGATAAAAATGCTAGAAAGGCTAGCTATCATTATTTGCTGGGGGTGACTCAAACATAAAGAAAGCATTTGGATAATAAGATTATCTTTAAATTCCCTGCAAAGCCTGTGGTTCTATGTGTCTTCTCTATCATTCCAATCCCTCAGCATTCTTTTTCAGTAGGGAGGGGGCAGCATTATCCACATTTTACAAACAGTGAAATTGAGCCATAAAGAAGCAAAATGTCCAGTAAGCAAGTGGCAGTCTCAAACTAGAACTCAACTTTTTGATAGAAGTACTAGGACTCTTTCCAAGAGGCTGTGAAACTGTACATTGGAGAAGTAGTATAAGACATCCCTCAGGAGCCTGTGAGTGAGACCCTTGATGGGCCTCCTCTGGTGCAGTTCTTCATGGATGCCCAACAAGGTCACCTCCCTCTCCATCTCTCAGATGATCTCGGGATGTGAATTCCAAGATACTTTTCTTATCAGTTTTCAACAAAAGCAATATAAGGCTACTAGGTGAGGTGCCAGCTAAATACTCTCTCCCTGGTTCCCTATAATCATTCACTGTCTTTAAGTGCTCCATTTCTGTGCTGCCTTGGTGTACACATAGCTCATCTGGCTGCAGACTCTGACTCTTTGGAGGCTATATCTCTGCTCATCTAGGACCTTAAAGCATTTGGGAATCCCACCACTGATTTTCTTACAAACTACTCTCTTCCAACCTCTCTCCCCATCCAATTCTACCCTTTAGTTCTGTAATCTTAGGAAAGGGACTTGCAAAGCTTCCATATCACCCTCATCTTCTGCCTCTTTCTGTTTTTCTATCTGGTTTGATCAGAGAAAAGAGTCAGACAGTACAGAGGACTGTGCAGAAGCAGCGCCAGGAGTTCCTGGACACGGGAGTATTCTTGTGTCAGGATCTGGACTATGTAAGAGGACTCAGGATGCTTTTCTTTTCTGTCCACTAGGGGGCTGTTTGCAGGGGGATGGAAAAACCAGAAGCTTTAAAAAAAAATATATCATGCTGCTGAAATTCCAGCAAGAGGGGAAAAGAGAGAGCGCGTGAGAGAGAGAGAGAGAGAGAGAGAGAGAGAGAGAGAGAGAGAGAGAGAGAGAGAGAGAGAGAGAGAGAGAGAGAGAGAGAGAGCTAAAAACACACACACNGAGAGAGAGAGAGAGAGAGAGAGAGAGAGAGAGAGAGAGAGAGAGAGAGAGAGAGAGAGAGCAAAGCAGTCCCAGGCTGCCTAGTCTCTTTCACGTCAGAGGCAGGAACCGACTGTGCCAAGGCTGTTGGCTCAACACGCAGAGACGGAGAAAGGCGCAGATACAGAGTGAGAGAAGAGGGGTCCTCTCTGACCCAAGGAATTACCACTAGTGGAGTAAAGCCACCTGACTTTTTGATCTTATTTTGGTTGCCTTCTGTTTCTCTTTCACTCCAGCCCTGCCAGCTTGGGTTTCATTTCTTTCGTGGAGCCTCCTTGCTTCCTGCCAGGAAAGGAGGAAGGGAAGAGAAGGCATAGAGGTGGGCTCTCTAGGTGAGCGCATCAGCTGCCCCAGCCCGCACAGACAAGAATTCTCTTCGCAGGAAGCTCCTCTCTCTCAGCTGCCACCCACCCCCAGCTCGGTAAGTCCAGCGCACTTGCTCCTTGGATTTCCTTGCTAGCGTGATTTCAGCACCACGGAGAGCTATGCGATGTCTTTCGGTTCCTGTGTGTTCTTGCAAGGCATTCGGCACTAAGGTTACATCTATCTCTGCTGCCAGTTGAGTCGGGTTCTGCATAGGGAAAAGAAAGGCACAAAACTATGTCCACCGAATTAAAAGGAGATGTGGACTCTGGGCTTACCGGTGTACGTGTGTGTACGTGTGTTTGTGTGTTGTGTGTGTGCTGCATGAGACAGGTGAAGTCTCAGCTAAATTGCCAGTGGGTTTCTGCGTGTCTCTGTGTAGGGTTGTTCTTTTTCTATGTAGATGAGAGGGAGGGTTTGGGGAATTAGTGTGTGCACCTTCTTTAACTCTTTCCTGACAAGCCATCCGTGGAGGGAAAGTGTTGCAAAGGAAGCCTCAGGGGTTGAGTGTGGAGGGAGAGTTAAAAGTTGTTTTCCTCAGAGAGCTTAGAAGAGCTGGTTTTTAAAATGTCAATTTCCCCAGGATTCTCTGGGTTCTTGCTGCCTGCGGAGAAAGCCCAATCTGACCTTTTACTTTCTCTCCTGGGGTGAATCCATGGCAAGTGGGCTAGTGCAACAGGTGAGCATCAGGCTGGGTGGTCTGGAGGACTAAAGTCCCCTTGACTTCATGGTAGTAGGAAAGTGTCAGTGTCTTTGACTTTGTAGATGTTGGCCCTTGTGGCTTATGGCGCCTTTGCAAAGAGGCAGGAGTTGCCTTGTACTTTTCTGTCACCCTTGACTATACTTGGTTGGGAAGAGGAAAAAGTCTGTTCTGCCCTGCTTTCTGCCAGTGAAAACTCAGGAGAAAGGTTTCTTCCCATGTGTCTGGAGAAGCAGAAGTGAACCCAGATTTGTCCTAACTATGAAGACTTGAAGTAATGTTATGTCTGCCGGCACTGAGAATCTACTTTACTTTAAACTTCTCTCTCTCTTTTTTTTTTTTAAACAAGATACTACGCTGTCTCCGCTGCTTCCTGCCTTATTGAAATATGTTTAATCAATTTCCCAAATCTTCCTTGGAGACCCAACTCTCTCCCCCCTCACACTTCTCAGTCCTCCCCCAAATCTCAAATTACTTGGTTGGGTCTCTCTACAAGTGGTGCTGGGGACTTCCTTCAATCACTCAAGTTTCAGTGGAGTAGGCATCCCAAGGGAGAAGAGATGTGGCTTCTTATAAAAGCAAAGTTTACCTTGATTTGGCCCCTAACTAAGGTTCTGCTTACTTCATTTAAATATGTTGAGATGATAGTTTTGTGTGTGTGTGTGTGTATGGAGGGTGTGTGTAAATTAATTCCTTCCAACCCCCATTAGACTCTAAAGTGGTGACTTTCTGTTTGCTTTTAAATTCAGCATCCTGGCCCCCTCCTCCAAACTGTACAAAATATTCTCTGCCTGTGGTTGGGTAGCCTCCTGAGTAAGAGACACAGTTCTAAATAAAATGGCATTCCTATTTTTTTTAAGCTATGCTTGACATTGGGCCCAGAAACCTCAATATCTAGATCAAGTGGCAGGAAGTAGAATGCAGGAACCATGAACTCAGAGGCTGTAACGATGGTAGGGAAGGAAAGGTTGAAACAGACAAAGCAGGAACCAACACTGGCTCATTCATATTTAACTCTCCCAACTCCTCCCATCCTTGGAACCTCCCAGTTTAAACAGGAGAGTAAATGTATTTCTGTGTGACATGTCCCTGAAGGTTTAAAAAAAATGCATGTCCCTGCAGTGGACCCTATCCAAAGCCACCATTTATTACTGAAGTCACTATACTTAGTGGTCATTATCTCATTAATGTCCTTAAATTCTCTCTGAAAGGCATACTCAGTGCCATTACTAGACCCATTTAATAAATGGGGGAGATATAGGTGTTTAAGTACTAGGCCAGAGGGCAGCAAAAGCAGAAATAGAACTTCTGGTCTCCTAATATTTTATCAACTGTGAAATGCAGAACTGCTTGTGTGTGAGACAGAAAGCATAGATTGCTCCCCTGTGGACAGATTTGCAACCAAAGCCTTTAAGTGAACTCAGTGTAGAGCCATGGTTTCCCACTGCCAATGTTAAAGAATGAGACAAATAGGAGTGGTGTTTCTGGTCAAGTTCTCAGCGAAGAAGATGGCTAAGAGCTAGGTGAAGTGCTCTCTGGGCTATCTATGAAAGAAATTCCCAGATTGGAGGCCTCCAGGCTGAGTTGATAGCCACACTCGCCTTGCCCAAAAGTCCCAGCTGAAGGCATGCTTCATGGACACAGTGCCATGGGTATGAGGTGTTTGAGGACTTTTCATGACCTTCAGCTTCCTCTGAGAGCTCTTCCACTGAGACCTCTGTGGTTGTGCTGATCAGCAGCGGGGTGTGCCTACAGAAACCACAGGGCAGATGGGAAATGGGTGCAAACCCTCCACTCCCTACAGCACTGAATCGCAAATCTGGCCAACATTTTAGAGAGGATGACAGTGTTCTTATACCCAGTCCTCATTCACTGTGCTCTAAGACTGGGGGAAGAGAGAGGGGTGGGAAAAAGTGAAGAGCAGGAGAAGGTTGCCATACTACCCTATTCTCCTCAGCTACAGGTTACATTCTTTTAACTGGTACTTTAAAAAATGTTGATGTATAATTTGCCTATAATAAAATATATTGCTCTTACTATTCAGATTAGTAACTTTTGACAATTAAGTACACCCATGTAACTACTATCTCCAACAAAACACAGAAGTTCCTTGTGCTTCTATCGGACAGATCATTCCTTCCCCAACCTCATCACTTTTTGATTCTCATTACCATAGCTTCCACATTTTTGAGGGAAATGTATCGCTTCATGTATTAGTTAGTGTTTCCTGTGGACTCTAGACTTCTAAGAGAACATTCCAGAGGACTAAAGCTACTGTTATTGTGTGGGTGGGAGGGACATATTCTTCACCCAAGTTTTTGGTCATGGTAATCAACACCATCTTGAGTGTGTGTGTGTGTGTGCGCACATGCGCACCAACCATCTAGTCCAAACAGAAGTCCTGTAGGTCCTACCCTAGAGCTGACCTGAGTTATATCATGAAATTTCTTCTAAAAACTTCAAATTCAGCATTCATGTGACTGGACATGAGTCACCCCATATGGATTCCAGGAGGGTGAGGTGAGGAAAGAGTACCCATGTGAGCTTCCTAGGGAAAAGAGAGGAGGAGTCACTGAGATAATGCTTATACCATGAAATTCAGCTCTATCACAAAGATCATGGTGACGAAAGTGACTTTAGAATAAGAAGACCCTTTGCAGAGCACTAGGTAACATCACACCATTATAGCTCCTCCCAGGGATTCTCTTTCATTCTATTCCCAGCTCTGTTCTGAACAGGGGTAGAGTCTTGTAATTTATCAGGAAGAAGTGACACATTTATCAGAGGTTTGATGGCATTGATTATCAATGTACACATACACACACACACTCACACTCACACACACACACACAGCCTACCTAAGTGTTGGTCTTGACACCTTGACTGTTAATTTCTTTCCCACCCTGTATCTTCAGATGAAGATGCTCAGGAAATGTTGGATAGACGTGAGGTATTATTTGAACAATTTGAGCATGAGGGCTGCAACTAAAAAATCAGTTTCTAGCAGATCAACCAGTAAATTACAGTCTTCAGTGGACCTCAAAATTTGTCTAAGTAGGTCATCGAACTGTTCACATGCTTGTTGAGTAATTATCACTTCCTTCTACTCAGAGACTTTACTAGGCACCTTCTTTCTGGGTTCTGGCCCTTTCTGGATTTGCCTGCCTCAGAGAATGTACCCAGACCATATGTGGAAAGACGCCTTCCTGCGTTAGCCACGCACCCCCCCCCCCCCCCCCCCCCCCCCCCCCCCCCNTAGCCACGCACCCCCCCCCCCCCCGCCCCAGTTAGGGCACAACCAGAGTGAAACATCCCTAATGTCTAGGAGGAAGTTTGTGCAGAAATAGAAAATTGAATGATCTTCACAAAACCATTTCAAGTAGATGATTTGACAGAAATGTAGACACAACGTTGTTTTATCTTGATTATAAGTTCTGTTTCAAAGATCAAATGAGATTCTCTGCCTAGCTGGAGTTTCATCTTCCTAAGTGCAAATCCAGCGGGAAGAGGGAACTGGAATAGAGGTGTTAAAAGGTATTTCCAACTGTATATAAAAAGCCTACATCTTTGCCTTGGAACAGGACTTTGGGTTAAAATTGTATTGATACATTTTGAACACAACCAATATGTCAGCTGGCACAGGAAACTTAAGCAGCCTCACTCTTCTCTTTCCTTCTTTGTCTTTTTGTGATGAAGTATACATAATATAAAATCTACCATTCTAATCATATTTAAACATACAGTTATTTGCATTGAGTACATTTGCATTGTTATGTGATCATCACTATTATTCACCTCCAGAATGTTTCCATCTACCAAACTGAAACTTTGTCCACATTAGTGATGAATTACTCTCCATTTCCTTCCCTCCAATCCCCAGTGGCCACCATTTTACTTCCCATCTCTGATTTTGACTACTCTTGGTAGCTTCTATAAATGGAATCATATCATATTTGTTCTTTTGTGTTTGGCTTATTTCAGGATTTGGCTTATGTCAGGATTTCATTGCTTTTTAAGACTGAATACTGGTCCATTGTAAGTATATACCACATTTTCTTTATCCATTTATCTATTCATGAACAATGGGTTGCTTGGGTAGCTTCCTCTTGCTCTTCTTTAATTCTGGCCAGCATTTCTGTTTTGTTCTCTAACTCTCTGATTATGATTTTCACTGGAGTTGAAATTCTTCCTTTTCCTTATGAAGAACATGCAGGTGCCTTCCTGGAGGCAAATTGAGGAGAGAAGCGGTGTGGAAGCTCTTTTCCACTCAACTAAATGGGTTGTGTCTGTTTGCTGTATTCAGATCCTCACTGTTAAGTGTACAGCAGACACAGTCCAAATAGTCTAGGATCCTATTCCTCACTGGAGTGCCCCAAGCTTCCCTTAGAGAGGTATCAAGAGACAGAGAGAGGCAAGCTTCGTGCTTGGTAGGCATACCTCTGTCCTTCCCAGTGCTTGCAAAATGAGATTACAAAATGAGATTCCACAATAAGAGAAGGAGTTCTGGGGTCAAGGACAAATAAGCCAACAGACTCATCCCAGTTTTCTGAAGGATTCTAAACTTGATTGCCAAATTTACCCCGATTTGTCTCTTAAAAATAGCATCTTATGTTCTGGCTGTAAATGACACAATGAAAGGTTATTCCCAGGACACAGGAGGGATTCTGGGTTTTTTGGTTTCTTTGTTTTGTTTTGTTTTTAATGTGGATGTGTTCCTCATCATACTACGTGTTATAGAGGAGAAAGAACATTGATCCCAGGACACAATGAACCCAATGGCAAATGCTTAATAGAGTTGAACAACATCTCTGGGCTGTAATTTGGTCTTTGATCCTAACACACCGATGAACTTACCTTCCTGGTTCCTGGTAGCTTGGCTCTTTCTATTGCTGAATGATAATATTAGCCAGCATTGACATTGTGTTTGCTAAGAGTTTAGCCAACAGAGAATTTACTTAATACATGTTCGCTTTCTTACATCATTAAGTACCAAATACGTTATTATAACATTTGTGGCTAAAACATTAGGACATACATTCTTATCTCCAGTTTACAGATAAGGAAACTGAGACTATGTAGAGATTACGTGGCTTTTCAACTTTTTATAGCTATAAAAAGGGGGATTGAAGCCTGAAACTTAACTGCTTTCTTAAATTGCTTTTACCATTCCTTTGGCAAGAAATGATGGCTTCATGTGATTCCTCTTAAGTTCTTTTAGAGGAATTTTATATCTTGCATCATTTCTAATTATATGTGTAAAAAACCTAGGTATCTCTTCACAGATAGTACGTATCTACTAATACTGGGGAGTACAGTACAGAGTCCAGTAGAAAATTCCTGCTGTTGGTTCTACTCAATCCAAGTACAGGAGTTCCCACACATGCTTCCCCTGTCCAATTACCATCATCATCATCTTATTATTATTATTGTTGTTGTTGTTGTTATTAGTGAAGTATTCATGATGTACCAGACGCTATTCCAGCTCAAGCAATATTGTATTATATTTGATTCTCACAATAATGAAGAAAAGCAGCTCTTGTTTATTGCCAGTGGCTGTATGGAAGATGCCGTGCTAGATGCTGTGCCTACTTTCTCTGTTTTAATCTTCACAACAACCCAAGTGGGAGATAGGCAAGGAAAATCTTCTACATCCAAGTGAGGATGGGAGAGCCCAGTGACAGCAAAGGACTTAAAATAGCTGCTTCTGCCCCATGAAGACCCTGATGGATGCACACATTGATAGGGAAGCCAAGCTCCCAAGAGATTCAGAGAAGTGAAAAGCGTTCCTGAAGCGGCACAGCTAGTAGATGGGGAGGTTGGTTTTGAACCTCATCTATTTGAAACATGACCCATGCTTCCACTGCTCTCTGCTGCTCTTATCTTAGCCCTGGCCTTTTAACTTATTATTATTATTTTTTAAGATCCATTTATTTAGGTACATAAGAACTGGGGCATAGACCAGAGGCATGGGGGCAAGTGAGAGGATCCACCAGAGACAGAGTGGGCAGCAGAACAGGCCGATCTACTGAAATACACTGCTGAGGGGAACAGCAGGAGAGGTAGCAGAGGTCCACTGTGCCATGTGGGTCACCTCCCTGGCCGGAGATCAAACCCATGCTGCAGTGGCTGCGGCTGCTTCATAGTATGGTGCTCAACCTCCTGCGCCAGCAGGGAGGTCCCTGTGGCCTGTTAACTTAGCCTACACTTGCAGCAAGAAGCAAAACCCAAGCAGGTTTATTACCAGGAATCCTGATTTTAAATTCTTGCTCCATCATGTACTGACCTTGTGACCTTGAGTCATCACTGGTCTGTCTTAATCTGAAACTTATCATCAGAAACTTCTCCATTGTCCTGCTTGCTCCAAAAAGCCTACGGACATCATCACATCTCCTTTCAAGGGTTCTTCTGAGAATTAAAGGGGGGCACAATACAAAGTGCCAGGGATAGTGCCTGCCTCAGAGACTGAGCAATGCTGCCACTTGTTGTTTCCTATAGTCTGGGGACTGGGTGCAGCCAGGAGGATCTGACATTTTAATGGGCTAAAAAGTTTATGGGCTGACCTGGACTTTATATTCTACTCAAGTGCTAATGGGCTGGGCTGGACCTTGTTTTACATCACCTTGATTTTAGGAACATGTGTTGGCTATTTGTTCTTTTTCTCCTTTAGCATCTAGAGCCTGGCAGGCTGATACTTAAAAATATCTGAAAGATGCCTCTTGCCAATTAGTTACCTGGAAATCGTACTGGACTGAAATTAATTTGCGCCTTAAAGAGACACTGGGTTTCTGGGCCCCATTCCACACTCAGCTGGAGAGAGTGAGCCCTTGAATTCCTTTTCTCTGGTCTTCTTCTCCCTTTGGATTCTTCTGAATTCTGAATTTTATTTATGAAACATTTTCCCTCCCTTTATAATTATGTTTTCCATATGAAGAACGTCTAACAGCCACCTCCTGGCTAAGCTGGAGTAATTGTTTGAATTTTTTGATGGAGTGCAATTTTAGAGGCTTGAGTTTATATAGATTACCTTGAATTTATCTCCGCAAGCGCGTCGGTAGCGAAGCTGCTGCCTGTCTCGTGAAGTGCTGTAAACCCTGTAGCCACCGCACGCCTGCATCTGTGTGGATGGTCTGTTTATCTAAATGGATTTTTGTAAAATAGATACCTTAATAAACCAGGTTTGGCCAGCCAGTCCTGCTCCCTCTCTGAGCTTGTCAATGCCAAGGTTGGCATGGGGCTCTGGCCATTGGACAGGTGTGCAGAGAAGTCAGCTGACGGCCCCCTTCCCCCTACCTCCTCTCAGCAGCTGGCCAGCTGTGAGCCTGGGGTGAGAGGGCTTCTGCAGACAAGAGAGGGCACAGGAGGACTGCGGAGCGCCATCGGCAAAAGGGAAAGGCCCTGAATAGCAGATGAGAACCCTGCAGAGGGTCATGTGGGAAAGGGCAGAGGCCACACATTCTGTAACGGGGTCATCTCCTCTCCATGGCCCAGTCTGTGCTGCAGGGAGCTGGTACTTACAAACCCAGTCATAAAGCCTCCTGTTCAAAGCTGTATATATTTATAGAGATATAAATGAAGTTTAATGCCGGTGAAAGTCACTATAAAAGCAAAAGACTTCATCTGTATCTATACTTCAGGTGCACAACAGTTCAGCGCTTTCTGCCTTTTGCCAATCCAGAGCTGTCTGGTACCCCCGTGCTCCAGCTCACACACAGCACATCCACAGCCCTGGAGCCTGCTGGTGGGGGCGGGACAGGCACGAGGTCTCCTGAGCATCTGCAAGTGAGGCACCCAGCATCGATGCGCTCCCCTTATCTTCCAGTGCTGTTTAAAAGCAGCGAGGAAAAAGAGAGAAAGGAAAAAGCACTGCCACAATCAAGCGGCTTCAAACAGTCAGGAGTCTGGCTTTAAATAAAACAATTTGAGAAAGCTTGGCTTTTCATCTGCCACAGAAGCTGCCAGCTCTCTGCTCCTCCTAGCTCCAGATGGGACACGATGAGACTGCAAAGCCGCACTGACCCGCCTGCATCCGGCATGGCTCCGCCTGCTGCTTGGCAACCCCCTCCTGCCCAGAAGGCACTGGCTTAATGAAACCCTGCCTGGCTAGGGCTTATAACCTGGCTCTGCCACTTACTGGCTGTGTGACCTTGGACTAGTTACTTGACTTCTCTGAACCTCAGTTACCTTGCACAGGAAAAGGAGTACATGGTTTCTACTTGTCAGAATTGCTGTGTGAGTAAGCCTCCACATGGAGGCTCATCACAGAAATAGAGGATTGCCAGCAAGAATGCCCTCTTGTAATGGAAATGCCTACAGCAGATGGGGTGCATTTGAGGATGGAGTTCAGGGATTACATGGCTGTTTTGACATATAACAGCGATAACCCTGTTGCAGACTGTGACCTCTGCCCTTTCCCATACTACCCTCTGCAGGGCTCCGCTCTGTGATGGCCTTGTTGCTTCTGCTGGCTGGGCTCTGCAGTCCTCTGAGGCCTCTGACTGGCTGCTGATGCACATTGAGAAACAGGCTGTGGACTGGAACCTGCTTTCTCTTCACCACTTTACCAGTTTGCCTTCATCTTGCAGTGCCAGAGAGGCAGGGAGGGGCCCTGTCTCCCAGGACGGGCCAGTGGTCCATCTTGCCCCTGGGGCGAGCTGGTCTGTATCCCTGTAGCTGACTCCTTAGAAAGCTCAGAGGCAGTAATGCTGCCCACCTGGGTGTAGCTCCCTGCGGAGTGTGTCTTTGGGGAACAGCCATGCTCTCCCAGAGGTCAGAAAATCGTGCCAGGGATCCTCCAGCCATCCTCTAACCAGGGATAGGCCAAGTGGAATATTCTGAAGGAAAGGAAAAGATGCTGCTGATCTGGACAGTGATATGTTCTGAGTGGGGGTGGGGAAGAGGCCACTATCAGTCAATCTCCTATTAAAAATGGTCTGAGGCACAGTGTAAGAGTTATTAAAATGCAAAGTAAGAGTGGGCCATACCCTTTCTCCACCCCCGCCCCTTTTTTCATTTGTATTTTATCAGCTTAATTTAGTGAGAATGAAAGGCTCAGCAGCCATCCTTGAGGATGGGGAGGGGAGAGGAAATAAGCAGCCAAGAGGCTTCGCTGCTGGCAGCATCCTCCTTCTGACCCCTCAAGGGACCCTCGCAGCCCCTGCAGCACTTCCTGCCTGTGGCCAGCACCGGGAGACTGCAAACAGTAGGGTTTCCCCTGCTCACCCCCATCCGTTGGCTTCCATGAGTTTCAAGCAGGGTTCAGATGGGCCTCTGGCTGACACATTTGACCACAGGGCCCCAATTCCTACCCCAGCTCTGGGAAACCTGCAGGGCCAACGGGCTTCTGCTCCTTGAAACATTTTGCCCTTTTCCTTTGAAGTTAAGGTCAAATGTTGCTAAAGGGATCATCGGCCATTGTCAAAAGATCTGCTAGGAAAGGAAAATAACCTTTTCATCTCCTGAAGTTATGCCTCTCATCTGGTGTTCGGCTGAGCAATTGGTCTTCCCAGGCCCTCCCAGTGAGGAGTGGTTGCCCCAAACCTGCTTCTAGGGTGTTTAGAATCTCCTGGGTTCATAAATCATCAGCTGGATCCAAAAGTAGCTCCCATCTATGTTTGAGTAGCTTAAGAATCACTAACACTTAAATGACAAAACAGTTGCCAGGCTCTGATCTAAGTGCTCCACACTTAGAAACTCACTAAATCTGAACAATCACTTCTGGAGTAAAGTCCTATTATTATCTCCATTTTACAGATGGTAAAACTAAGGCTCAGAGAGATGACTTAATTGTCCTGAAGATGTGCAATTAATGGCTGAGGTACATGAACACAGGAATGCCATGCATTTGGTTACCATATTATCCTGGGCATTGTTCAGAAACTGAGCCGTTCTCTGTTGCCAGAGAGAGATGTGTGAAGCTGGAGATTCATATTCCTCACAAGTTTGGTTTGAATCACAAAGGTTGGCTTAAAAATAAGACCGGAGCAGTCACTATTCCTCTGGGGGGGCTCAGCGCTGTCACTTCTTCCACTCCCTTCCTTTGGGGAGTCATTTTGTTTTTGCAACAAAGCCTCCTCTAACTCCTCCAGGATGAGATAAGAATCCAGCTCCAGAGCAAGTGAGTTTTCTTAAACGTGTTTTCCTTCATCCAATCTCACAAGGTACTGTCGATTCTCACCTGTCCACAAAAGTCTCATTCACTTTGTGGCTTATCCACTTTGGGGATTATCTGAGCTCCAGTTGTGACTACCCATTCGCTTGTGGGCCACTTCTTTTAACTCTGATCTGCCATGGTGCAAAATGAAATTCTTATAATTGATTCTCACACAATTGGTGCAGTTGGGAGGAGGAAGGCAGGCAGATGCAGCAAAGCCCAATTTGTTCCTGTTGAGATTTCTTGTTTGGCTATGAGGACATAAATTGAACACCCAAAGTGGCCAGGACTGCCAGGCAATTGTGGGGCAGGGCAGGGGTGTGGACTGGGGCATGGGCAGCTCAAGCTGTCCAAGCATCTCCTTGCTCTGTGGTCAGAGATAGAGACGGTGGCAGGATATCAGCCAAAGGAACAGGTGGGCCATGCAACGTTTTAGAGTCCCTCCCCCTCAAATGTGCCAGACACACGGCAGACTGAGCCAAGAGGCAATCTCATCCCAGAATAGAAACACTGGGGGTAGGGGTGGCCTGGGCACCCCAATGCAGGCTTGGTTAGAGGCTAATGTTTAGTTCTTGCACTGCGACTGAGCAGGGGAACTTGGGGGAGGCATATATAAGTTCTGGGTAGGTAATTCATGGTTGAGAGTTCATCCCAAACTTGGTTCAACCACCCCAAAGCAGGAGGACTGAGTGAAGGACAAAAGACATCAGTTGTGAGGACGGTGGGCTGAGCTTAAAGCCTGGCTCTGCCTAGCTCTGCTCCCTTAGGGAAGCAGTTAAGTTGCCTGAGGCTCCATTTTCTGATCTCTAACTTGGGGAGGATAATACCCCTTAGGAATTTTGTGAAAATTGAATAAGTTGTATCACTAGGGCTCCTGGCACTTAGTAGGTATTTAGTGAATATTGATTCTCTTTCCCCAGAAACAATAGTCACCTCTAGCATTTTTGTAGGGCTTCACATCTTTCAGAGCACTGTGGCATATCTCGCATTTGATCTGTACAACCTCTTGTGAAGAATGATGATTCTTATTAGTTACTCCCATTTTACAGATGGGAAATTACTGTAGACTTTCAGAGGTTTGTGCCAGGGTGCACAGGGGGAAGAGACAGCAGGGAACACAACCCTTTCCACTTTGGGTTTAATCATTTCCAGTCCTTGCCGTTGTATGATAATTAAAAGCACAAAGGTCAGGAAGATCCTCTGCTCAGATGCCCTGAGGAAAGAATCAGTCCCCTCCCCCCACTGTGTCTTCTGTAGCATTTCTAGTGGGGGCACTGAGGTGTCTTTTAGGGACTTTGGCATCAGGCTTCCCAATTCTTTCATTTCTACAAGCTGTTCTGGGATAGCGTCCTCAGCAGATGAATCTTAACTGCTGCAGCGGCCAAGTTTCCTGTGGGCTAAATAGCCTTGGTTCTCCTGCTACCCCCAACCAGCCATCTTGGGAACCCAGTCAGCACCCACTTTGTTCCACCATTAGCAAAGGAAGATAAGCCTGTGCCCAGCAGGTCAGTGGCCTCAACACTGTGTTACCTCCACAGAGAAGCTCACCCCAATGAGCTTATCTAAAATAGCTCTCCTTGGCACCAAAAGCAAAACAACAAGAGCAAAAATAGACAAGTAGGGCTACAACAAAATAAAAAGCTTCTGCACAGTAAAGGAAGCCATCAACAGAGCAAAGTGCAATCTATGGAATGGAATAAAATATTTGTGAAACACATATCCAACGAAGGGTTAATAGCCAAAATATCACACAAACTCAGACAAATCAAGAGCAACACAAAGCAAAACAAAAATCAACCATGACAACAAATAGCCCAATTTAAAAATAGACAAAGAAACTAAATAGATATTTTTTCCCCCGAAGAAGACATATAAATGGCCAACTGTTATTTGAAATGGTGTATCAGTCATCAGAGAAATCAAATGCAAGCCACAGTGAGATACCACCTCACGCCTGTGAGAATGGCTGTGGTCCAGATACCAGGAGATAAAAGTATGGGTGAGGAGGTGGAGTAAAGGGGATCTTTGTGCACTGTTGGTGGGATGCAAATTGATGCAGTCACTATAGAAAATGGTACGGAATTTCCTCAGAAAATTAAAAATAGATCTACCACATAATCCAGCAATTCCGCTTCTAGGTATTTATCCAAAAGAAACAAAAGCATCATGAAGAGGTATCTGTATTCCCTAATTCATAGCAGTGTTATTCACAGTAACCAAGGTATAGAAACAACAGTCCATCAATGGATAAAGAAGATACCCTGTATATACGATGGAATAGTATTCAACCATTAAAAGGAAGGAAATGGTCATTTACAACAGGAAGGATAGACCCAGAGGACATTATACTAAGTGAAATAAGTCAGAGAAAGACAAATACTGTAAGGAATACAGAATCTTAAAAAAAAATTTCATGGAAACAGAAGAGAAATAGTTGCCAAAGGCAGGGGAGGTGAGGGAAACAGGGAGAGACAAAAAAAAAAAAAAAAAAAAGAAAGCTAAAAATGAAATAAAATAGCTCTTCTTGTCACTGTCCCACTTTATTTTTATTTATCATATTCATCACCAGCAAACATAATATATATTTATTTGATTTGTTTCTTATCGTTTGTCTCCTTTCCAATAGAATATAAATTCCATGAGAATAAGCACTTTGTCTTATTCACAATTGCATTCCTAGCTTGGAACACAGCTTTGAGCAAATATTGTTTGAATGAATGAATGAATGGGTCTTCATCCAGTGTTCTCTATTTCAACAAGCTGTTACTTGAGACCTAGTCTGAGCCAAGCATTTTGTTAATGGCTGCATGTGAAGCTGTATAAGAAATGGCTTCCCATGTTTGATGATGTCCCAATCTGTCTAGGGAGAGGGAAACCCACCAAGATAAATAGCTACTTCAAGGTATAATGAAGGGTCAATATGTAGTAACCAGTTGTGTAGGATGGGGAGGGGAGAGAGCAGCAGAATCACTCTGTTTGGGGTACCCCATTAAGCGCTACAGAAGAGATGATACTGAGGCCTTTGACAACCAGAGAAGAGATAGGGGGCATTCCAGGTAGAAGGAACAGCATATGCAAAGGTTCAGACAGGGTGTGTGGGAAGGGAACTGAGACATGTGTTGTAGCTGGAACACAGGTCACTGAGTCATGCTGGTGGGTGGTGAGATTGCAAGGAGATGATACTGAAGAAAGAGATTAGAATTTGGCTCTTCTCAGGATACCCGTGGGGAGAATTAGCAACTTCTTGGCTGCTATCAGCATGAACTCTTGGGCTATGTTGTAAGATAAAAGCCTCTTTCATCAAAGAACTAAAGACATTGTCTAACTGAATTTTATGCATCACTGAGATGTTTTCTATTTACCATAACTTGTACTGTAAATTCTCCAAACCAGATGTGGTGATGGGGAGCAGGGGCTTATGGGTGGGTGGATCAGAACTGCAGAACCTTTGGATCCCTTACCTCTGACACAATATTGGGGGACACACTCTGTTCTCATTTTCAAAGCAGTCAGCCATTTCTCAGCCACCCTTGCTGTTTTCTCTGCAACCTCTGGTAAAAAATGACACCACTCTGATTGCTTAATACAGAGGTTAAAGGCGAGAGTGTTCAGTGAGAATGAGCATTAGAGAATAAACGGAAGAAAAGCCCAGACACCAGAAACCTTGAATGCTTATTCTGTTTCCTTTAACTACAGCTTGTTTAAGAAAATTGTCTATATTGTTTCTTCAGCTCCTTCTTTTCTGGAGAGAGGCTGTGGCTGGGAAGCTTGCAAACCAGGGCTCCACTCTGGGCAAGTGCTTCCTTATTGATCTGTGTGTCAGCAATTCAAATGGGGGTATTTATACTGTGGTTGAGCACCTAATAAAAATTTAAATTATCATAAAAAAAACCACCGGAAATGAGGAAAAAACACATCCAGGAACAACCTCCTAAGGAAAGTTAAAAAAGCAAGAAAAAAACACTGACAAACACACACACAATCTGAGGGTCTCCGGAAGCAAACCAGACTGTGAGTTTTGCCAAGATGAATTTAGACTAGTACAGGCTTTTGCATTTTTCCTTTGAAATGTTTCTGTCCCATCCCAACGCCTCTCCCAGGCTCTACAGCTCTGACTTTAGATTCTGCCTCCATCACTCATTAACTGTGGAAGTTAGGCAGTTGACAGACATTTCTCCCTAAACCTATCTGTTGTATGAATGGGCAGAAATGACATCGCCAATAGTATGACATTGGCAAAGCTCTTAGACCAGAATCCAGCATGGAGTAGCAGCTCACAAATATTTCCTTTCCTATATTCAGGATCTTATATTCAGATTATTCTTTAAAAGCCATACCTGTTGACCTATTAAAATCTGATTACAGCCTGCTGTTGTCTTACTTAAAAGACTGACCCACTAAATCACACCTATGTATGGATGACTGATAATGAATTAATTGTTTAAATGGTGGCACTTATGGAAAGCAGAAGGGAGAATAAAGGGAAGCTCTAATAGTGAGACATCAGGACCCAGTTTCAGGTCTATGTAGGAATATTTTGGATGACAAGTCTTCCATAGCATTCTTAAATCATGCTTATTAGGTGACAATGTCTCTAATTACCTGAATGGATGGGTGATAAACAGGCCAGGAAAGCAGGGGTGAGGGGGGGAGGGGGTTGTCTTTAAATGTTAATGCCAGCATCAGAGAGCTCACCCACTCCCACCATATCCTTGCCCTTGACAGCACCCTTAACTACACCTTCTCCAGAGTCCTGATCTCAACCTTCCCATCTCTGGCCATTTCTTCTTTTTCTTTCTTTTTTGGCTCTAATGCTCCAGTTCCTGCAATTATAGCATGCACTGACATCTCCAAACCCTTGACCCTGTCTCTCTCTCTTTTTTTTTTTTTTTTGCTATATCCATGACCTCACTCTATTAGGCTTAGATCCTCTCTGATGAATTCTTGATTCATTAATCCCCCGCAAAAACCTCAATGGACTTATTGCCCTGTACTCACCTGGCAAAACCCCAACCTGGTTAAACCCAACAATTGGCCGTGCTTACATCTAAACTGCTATGCATTGTCGGAGATAAAGAAGCAGCCGTGCTGGCTACTGTCACTTTACAATGAGCATCATAGATCTCAAGGGCATACTGGGAACAGTCTGGCAATTCTATTCCACTTCCTTTTAAGTTTACTTTTCCACACTCTGAAATGTCAATTCTACATTTCCTTTCTCCAGCAACTGCTTACCCTTCCTTTTAAAAACCTTCCAGCTGATAGCTTTACTTGGTGTTTCACAAACAGGCACTCCCTCCTCTTGCTGCCATGCCCTCCACATCTCTTTCTGTCCCTGCACCTCTTGATCCTTCCCACCTTCTCCTGGGTGCCTTGCTTTATGCTGGGGATGGCCACCCTCCCTCCGTGTCCTGGATCCCCTGGATCCTGAGGACTCGGTCCCCGCAATCATCACCACTCCTCTCTTGAATCTTCAGTCTCTCCCTCACTGCTCCTTTTCCTGTAGGCATGTAAACGTGTTCTGTTATCTCCCACCTTAGAAAGATATAAAAACCTCCCTCGACTCTATTCTCCTTCCAGTTTGCATTGCATTTCCGTTCTCACCTCTAGCAAACCTTACTGAAAACGACCCTATCCCCAATGGTCACTCCATTTCTCTTTAGATTTCCCACCAGATTCCATTCTCAGCACTCCACAGAGACGTTGTCATGTTGCCAAATCTCATGGTAATTTTTCTGTTACTTTCATACTCGACTTTCAGCATCAGTGGGAAGTTAGTCCTTTCTTTAAATCACCCTCTTTCCTGATAACATGCACTTCCTAGGCTCTCCTTGTCGGTGTGTCTTTCTATACTCAAACTCTAAAGGTTAAAGATGCCAGAATTTAATCGTGGGTCTCTTTCTCTTGTCTTCTCTCAATTTCACCTCAGTGGTACCCACCCGCCCCTGCCTTTAGCTCTGGCAGCTCTCTGAAACTCAGCTAAGCGAAAGCCAGTAGTCTACCTGGTATACATACCTTTATACTTAATAAGTTCTTAATGTAGCCAAAGAGAATTCTTGATTCATTGATGTTCTAAACTTGTTCTTCTTTTAGCTTTCTCTTCTGGATAAAAGTTATTACATCTACCTAATTGCTCATGTGAAAAAATAAAAGTAGATTTCATTAATTCCTCTTTTCCCTCACTTACTACTCCATATTCAACCCACCAGTAACTTGATTCTACTTCAAGGCAATTTTCAAATCCTTCCTCTACAACTCACACCCCCAGGGCTCACTTGGATATTGCAAAATCTCCAACTCTTATTCCCAAGTCTGCTCTTTGCCTGGAACCAATCTATACCTAACGTGACCTATTGAAAATTTAAATCAGATTATGTTCTTTCCTTTCTTAAAATTCTCCAACAATTTCCTTCAGCTAAATAAAATTCAAATCTCTTAACCTGATCAGCGAACTCCTACTTGAGCTAACTCCTACATAACAATTTGAGCTCCATTTCTCTCTCTACTTTTCACTCTGTTCCACTCTTACTGGCTTATCAAAAATGTCAATCTCAGCAACTCAGGACTTTCATATTATCTATTTCCTAGAATTTAGAGAAACCTTAGGAATCAGCTAATTCAACTATCTCACTGTAGAGAAAATGAAGCTAGGAATCTATACAAAGGAAGTCCCACAGCCAATGCTGAAGCCAGAGCCAGGTTTCCAGATCACCAACATGGAGATCTTCCCACTAGAGCATGTTGGGTGGTTGCAGTAGTTTCCTTAGTGTCTCATCTCATCAGTTCTACAACCCTTCTTCCAGGTAGAAACACAGATCTAGGATTTGGTTCATTCTTGTTGTGATTGCAAGCAATTTGGTTAACCCTAAGCTCTGTTGTATAAATTGTCCTGAAAAGTTACATATAGAGAGCTATGTAAAACTCTCACGGCTCCAAAATTTCTGGGCAATATATGACTCCTTGGAAAAAGATTCACCAAATTTTTGACCCCATGTGGGCTGTTTAGTAGAAAACAAGGTCAAGTCTGTCAAGGTCACTAGAGTTCTTTTGTTATTCCTTGAGCAGATCACTTATCACAGCCTGACCCCTTTCTCTGGAGCCATCCCTGGGTAGCCCAGCAGAAAGACTCTTCATTTCAGTGAAGCATACATCTGTGGCCTCTTTGTGCCCTTGTTTTTGCTTGGCTGTCACTCCTTACATGCCACATTGGGGCTCATTCAAGCTAATTTCCCCAGTTCCGCCCCCTCCCACCTCTTTGTTGATTTGCCTATAATCAAGGGTTATTTGTATATCAGATTTCCTTCACTGGAAAACAGCCATCACTCTGAAGGATTTTATATCGCACCATCATGTAAATCATTTTAGAAAAATAAAAATGTTTTTTAAATAGCCAGTCTTTGTTAGAATCTGTGATCAGATTTTCATTTCTGTTTTCCCTCTTACATTCTGTATCATTGGCCTGACTTTGGATTTTGAAAATCTATCTCTCAAATGCAGATCTTGCCTAAGCATTTGCTGACCTACTAGCAACAAAAATTACGTTTGCTCAGACAGAAAGCATCTTCTGTTTTGTATATGTTTTTTTTCTTACCACAGGTATGGAGGGTAGGATATTCTTCCTTGTGCAGACTGTCTGAACAACACTATTTAACTCTTATTGTAATGCATGTTCTTTAACAGATGTGGCAGTGTTATTTTGCTTTCATGTTGAAATCCAGGTCCAAACTGTAGAAAACCTCTCCAATCAAAATTTAACAACAATATTAAACAACAACGACTTGGGCCTCATTCTACACCTCCAAAGTTTCCACCCATTATATTGCTACCATTTGTTTCTCATCTTCTATGGTCTGAAGTATGTAACATGGAGTGGATGCTCATATCATTGGTTTGTGTAAGGGACAGCTGGTTGGTGTTGGTTTGGTCATTTATTCCTTTGAAGAGTAATCTTTGAGATGTTGTTGAAGATTAGTGTTTTAGCCTATTCAACAGCACTAGTAACTTTATATGTTCTTTGTTCATCACATTTACTATCATTTAAATAATCCATTTTCTGCTTCATTTACTTGCCTGTGCAATGAAAGAAGTACTGGAATCTCAGGGAAGCTCCTCAACACTCTAAACTTCTTGCTTTCTTTTACATTGTTTTATGTACTTAGTACCACAGATACTTTCTCCCATCACTCTCCTTCCTTTTCCATCATACATTCTGTAATGCAGAAACACATTTAAGAGCATGTAGGAAGAGAACCATGTTTCAGGAACTGTCCCAGGTTCTGAATGTCCAGATCACTGAAGGCTTCTGAACTCAGGAAACACAAATCCCAGGGGAGACATGCTACAGAACCATGTCCAAGTTCTCTTTACTTTAATTCCTTACATCTACCCTTTCTCTCTATCTTTAACCTGATAGCACTTTATCAAAACTATCTTCATCTTACACTACCACAATTAAAATGAACCCCTCTTTAACCTCCCAACAGGCTCTGTTCCCTTCTTCCATACTCTATATATTAGGCAGTGATCACATCAATCAATATGTATATCTGATCACATCACTCCATGCATAATCCCTCCCAGCACTTCCTATTGATGTGGGATGTTCACTTAGGACACAAACAAAAGTCCTTAACAAAGCTGTGCTTAGTACAGCCTCTGCCTCTCTCTCTAGCTTTGCTCTTACTTACTTTGTGGGGTCTAGACACATTGGACTACTTCCAGAGCTCCCAGCTCCCTAGGCTCTGCTTTGTGATATGCTCTTCCCTCTTTTCCTCCACCCCATTTCTTCCACCCCATTGCTTCACACTTCCCTTCCTCTCCAAGTTTGTCTTCACCTGTGAATCTCAATTCACAACCCTCTTCTTACAGGAAGCCATCCTAGACCCCAGACAAGAGAACTAGTGTCCCAGTTCTATGTGCTCATGGGAGCTTGCATGTTTCTCTTTATCAGTTAAAAAATTTTAATTGTGAAATGCCACATCTCCACAGAAATGTATATTAAAAACCTAAACATCAAATTTCATCAATAAAAATTATTCTGGTTCCCTGTAACCACTCTTCTTTGACTCTTCAGGTCAAGGAATAGATCATCCACAGGACCTGAAAATACCTGCTATGTCTTCTCGAGCACAAACTCCTCCATTCATCAGAGATGATTGCTTTAACTGCTTTCCTGGCCTTGTGGCCATAATTTCCTTACTTTTAGTGGATTTAGAATTTATCAGCACATATAATACATATTAAAATGTATCAAATTCAATTGAAAGTTAAAAGAGATCTAATTTCATATGAACATCAAATTTATATATGTAAACATATGCTTGTCAGTGCACAAATATATTTATGCACACACAGAGGATTACTCAATTGACATCCAGTCAATTCCAGTAGGAGGCTCGCTTCAAAGGGTTAGGGATAGTGTCTGTTGTTCACCTTTGTCTTTGCAGGGCCTTTCCCAGCCCCCGCTGCACAGTAAGCCTTCAGTGCCTAGTTGAACACTAAGCGAGTGGGAATATGACTCTGGACTCTAGATAAAGGCGGAGCTATTAGGAAGCTCCTTATGGAGACTTATTTTCCAAAAATGGGGGAGCAGCAAATTGAGGATTGGGGTATCCATACATAGAGGAACTTGTTCAAAAACATTTGTCCCTTTCTTTCCAGAAGCTAAGTAAATAAGAAAGGTGATTGAACAAGCTATAAAGGGAAATCATTATGTCCATCTGTCTATTTGTGCAACTATTTATTTATCTAACTATCCATTTATATCTATCTCTCCAGCCACACACTGTCATACAAATGCACACTGATAAAACTATCCCAGAAAAATAGAGCTTCGTGCAAGAGCAAGATGAAAAAAAATGGCAACTGTCTCGTCCACAGGCATAAGTATTGGCCTCCATTCCTGACCTACGGGAATAAACCCTGTCCCTGTCAGCAATTCAGACCAGGAGATGGTGAGAAAATAAACTGTGTCTTGGGGATTTGATTCATGAGGGAGAAAAAAACCGTGGCAGGATCATGGAAACACATGAATTATTCACAATTCAAACCGGGTAAGGGGAAAGAGGAGGAGGGAGTGACCAGGAAACACATATCAAGAAAATGAAGCTCTCCACAGCCAGAGAGAGCCCAGGAGGGGGGCAGCCTAACACCCGGACCAAAGCCAGGACCGACAAGGCAAAGAAAATCAACTTGTCTTTCGGACAGGTGAGCCCAGATCACCTGGTGGGAATGAGGATGGCCTGATGGTTCTGACTGGGTGAACTGAAGGAGACGCCTTACTTCTGAAAGCAGTAGTTACAGCTGGAGTAGCAGTTTGGGACTCAAGATTAAGTTAAAAATAAATCCTGATACCAGGTTCACTGCTGTCCTATGGGAAAGGCACTTCTGATTTTGTGGTAACCTGGTGTAGCGGCAGGAAAGATGGCACTGGAGCAAGGTTCGGGATGGTTCTGAGCAGATGGGTCAAGGAAGGAGAGTCTTGGAGCCCTCAGTGGCTTTTCATGCTTTATTTAGTAGAGGTGGCCAGGTACACAGCAGGCATGGGTGCCAGGAGGGCCGGGAGGCTGGCAGGCTCCCAGCCCCCGGCGCATCTCACCCTCTTGGCTGCTTCTTCTCTCTCTACTGCTGCTGCTCGTCAGTACTGTCTGTTGATCCTCACAGTTCTGTCTGTTGGTCCTCACAGTTCTGGTGTCCTCATGATGCCGCCCATTTAGGCCCATGTCCCAACTCAGGTGCGCTCACTTGCGCATGCCTGCCCTGGAATGCTCGCAGCATGGCAGGTGTCCATTATCAGTAGTGGGAGGGTGGAAATACCTGATCAACCTTTACCCTACACCTGGTATTCTGGAGAAGGGGTTTCGCTCCTGGGCTAAGAGTGCAGGTACAGAGGGCAAGGAGGGGGAGGGGCGCCACCCTCTGGGAAGCGCTGCTCTGTTGTATGTATTGTGTGTGTGTGTGTAAGGAGGGTGGGGAGCTAAGGAGAAAAGACAAGGCTTGCTCCCCAGCATAAAAGAGGGAGTTATGGTGCTGATTTTGGGGGATTCCATTGTGAGGAAAAGATCAGAAGGGGAAGGTGAAACCAGAAGGCAGGAGTTGAGCAAATTTAGGAAAGGATGAAATCAGAATCCAAGGTATCTTCAGCAACAGGACTACGACTAAATTGCCTCAGGTGAGAGTCAAGTGATAGGTGGCCAGGTGGTATGTGGGAAGATCCATCTGGTTTAAGGACCCATATGGGCAAACCTAGCCAGCGGTGTTGGGTTATCAACTAAGAGCATGACTTGGTGTGTCCATAAGCATTAATTGAGCACTTACTTTGTGCTGGGCTGCATAGGTAGATGTAAGTCTGCTCTCAAAAAGATTACATTCTAACTCCAAGAGACAAATAATACACATGCAAGCAAATAATAACATAAGATTATTTTAGATACTTAATAGTTCTGTGAGAACCAGGAAATGGGGTTTTGTGTGGGGTTAGTTGGCATGTTGGGAGACTGAGGGGGCGGTTCTCGTGAGGGTGGTCAAGAAAACCTTCCCTTCCCCCACCTCTCGCCCACCCCATAAGGTGACATTTTAGTTAAGTCCTGAGACATGGCAACCTTGAGCATGTTGGGGGAAAGCAAGGTGTGGAACGTAGCTGAGCTGTGAAGACAAGTGCACCGAGAAGAAATTCAAAATCCAGGTCACGTGCTCTCAGAATCTCGTTTTCCTCCATCTGTAAAATGAGAGGGTTGGGCTAGCTCCGTCATACTCAGGGTGGGGCACCAGCTCAGGAAGCCTTCACAGAAAAGGTAGGACTTTGACCTGGATCTTGAAGCAAGAACCTCAAAGCACTAGTGAGGACGTGGAACCCAGCACCAAAGGCAGAGAGTTTTCTAAAACCTTTAGTGAGAAGAGGCTGGAAATGCCTGCTTTCCCCTGCCTGGAACCTGGCCTTACTTCCTCTACAGGGCAGGGAACCTTTGTAGAGTCCACGTTGTAATCCACCGCCTCTGGGATCTTTGTTGCAAACGAAAATCTATTACTTCTAGTTCCCATTGCAAAATAGCTCTATTTGATCACTTGTCTCATTATACCTTTGTAAACACTTCATACAGCTACCAGCCTATTTATACTTCTACTTCCTTTATTTATTTGCAACTGCATGTTAGTGTCTATGCCCTGAGCACAGGGCCAGCGTAGAGAAGGTGTCTCCTGGGAGGGTGAAGGGATGAATGAATTGTAGATGGATGGGGATATTAGCCTAAATATACAGACTAAAGCTTAAACAACAGGAGTTTCTGTCTCATAGTTTTGGAGACTGCAAACTCCAGATCAGGGTACTCTGTTCCTGGTGAGAATGTTCTTCCTGGGAGAGAGCTACCTTTCTGCAGTGTGCTCATATGGCGGGCACAGACAGGGAGAGGGGGAGGGACTGCTCACTGTCTCTTTTCCTCTTCTTTCAAGAACACCAATCCTGTTATATCCATATCCTGCCCCATGACCTCCTTCAACCACCTCATTCTGTTATAACCATAGATAAGGATGTGAGTGTATGAGAAAGCTCTAGAAAAATCCAAGTCTTCCTCTTTGGGCAGATGGGTTGCTCAGTGGGTTAGTCTTGGGACAATCCTAGGGAAGCCAGACCCCTGCCTCTACACCAACTCTTCCCCCTTGTCCAGACTGGATTTCTTCAGTTTTGTTTTTTTCCTGTGACCATGTGAAGTGAGAAGGCATGGGAGGAAAACACTTGGCTTCATGGGGTATACCCTGGGGCAAGCCAGGAGCATCAGTTCCTATCTGAGCACTGGTTTTGAAGACAGGGTGGGTGTTGGCTGAACAGGAGGGAAGGGACAAGTGGGGATAATAAAGGAAAAATTGGTCTATTTCCCAGCAGGGTCTTTGGGGTTATTCATTCCCTTCTCAGCTTTGCTAATGAGGGCTGCTGGGAATTGCACATCTTTTCTGCAAGGCTACAGTCACGCCAGCTGGGTACAGGGGCCAGGCAAAACAACAGTGACATGAGTGAACACTTGAAGTCATATTTTTTCCCAGGAATTTCTAAGAATTCCACCTACTAGCTGTTGTCTCCTCCTATTGACTATGTCATTTTGATGGTAAAAACTATGCCAAGTAAAGTAACCTGGCATGATAACCTGGTAACCAAAATGGTCACTGTGAACCTCACATTTGAACTTTGCAGGTAAGATCCTAACCATTGCACCATCCTACCTCTGCTAAACAATGGTCTCCTAGTCATTTTAGACCATGTCTCAACTTGCCAACACAACCCTGACTGTAGCCTGGGAGGAAGGCCACGGCCTGTACAGAGCTGCCATTTCTTTGAGGCATAGGAACATGAGGCAGGTGAACTGGGATCTTGTCCCAAAACTCCCCTTTTGAGCTATTTCTCACTTTCTGTTGGAGGGGATCAACCTGGGGAGAGGAGGAGGCTGGAAGATGATGGCGAGAAAGACAAAAGGGAGAGAAAGGGCAAGGAAATGAAGCCACAGAAAGGCTGTGTGGCCTCCAGTGACAGACAACTGCAGTCTCTTGTGACTTCCTTATCTGCAGGCTGCAGCCATTGAAAAGAGGTGTGAGTTCATGTTGCTGAGAGTAAATTCAGAGAAGCCCTGGGTCAGGAATATTCTGCTCACCCAGCACCCTAAGGTGGTGATGGAACTGGAACTCTGGGCTCTGTTACAGGTGTGATAGTTCCTTCCTGAAGAAGCACTGAATGGACTCTGAAGACCTGAATTCTAGACCTACCTTGACTGTGAATGAGCCATGTAACCCTGGGCAAATCAGAATCTCCCTGGGATTCCATTTATTTATTTATTTATTTATTTATTTATTTATTTATCTATCTATCTATCTATTTATTTATTTATTTATTCATTCATTTATTTATCTATTTTAATTTTATAGATACTTAAATGAATGTGATGGATCTCCAAGGCCCTTCTAACTCTTCCAAGGTTTATCTGGGTTTATCTGACCTGTCGGGGTGCTGGAGTCTCAGCTGATCACTTTTTTCAGGATGCAATGAGAGTGTAATAGGCCCATCAAGGAGAGAGGTCGCCATGACTTTGCCAAGTTCCCTGGGTCAACTCAGCTCACTGAACCGCCCACTGTTGCACAATGGCCCCAGATGACCAGCGCCATCCTTTCAGCTGGCTCCACCCCTTGCTTTGCCCAAGACCTTAGGTGTTTCATTCCCCATCCAGGGGTTCCTTCCCTGCCTGGGGGCAATGGCAGCCCTTGCTGCCTGTCTTGGTCTCTGGGGTTTTATGGGATGAATAGGAAAATGTTTTCTAATTACTTAGTGCTCCCTGAAGCGAAAGTGCTGTGAGTCAGGATAAAAGACCCTTCTAATCTAGTTGCTTTCAGAGATTATTCATCCAGAAATATAAACAAGCATTTAAATGAGTGTGGAGGCTGACAACACAGGCCAGGGAAAGCAGGACAGAGGAGTGGCTGGGTAGGGGCTGGGAGGATTGCTAGCTCTACCTGGTGATTTGTTTCATCCATGGTCTCAGGCTCCTGCAGCTCTGGCTTTCTTTGCTCCAGAACCTCCCTAAACTTGTCCCTCTCACCCACTTGCAAAGTACAATTTACCAAGCCATCAGGTGACTGTCTCAGAAGGCTCAAGTTGCTACCCACTGACCACAGGAAACTTTGGTACAGTTAAGTCTTTATTTAATGTTATCATAGGTTCTTGGAAACTGCAACAATTTTTAAAATTTTTTTTATCTTTTTATGCATATCAGAGCTGGGGTGCAGGCCAGAGGTGTGTGTGTGTGGGGGGTGTGGTGAGAGGATTCACCAGAGACAGAGTGGGGAGCAGAACAGGCAGATCCAGTGAAATACACTGCTGAGGAGACCAGTGGGTGAGACAGGAGAGGTCTGCTGTGCCATGTGGGTCCCCTCCCTGGCCGGGGATTGAACTTGTAGTGCGTTGCTGAGGATAGCTTCATAGTGCTGTGACATAACCCTTTACGCCACCCGGGAGACCCCCGGAAACCACAACTTTAAGCAAAGAGACAATGATAAAGCCAATTTTCCCACAGGCCAATTAATATGAACAAGAGTTAGGTTCTTACAACATACTTCTGGTGACACAAATATCATCAAACTTCTAAAGAATGACCCCAAATGCATAATATGAAATGACCATTTGTTTTCACTCAGTCACTTATATCTTAACCCACTTATTCTCGTCCAGTGTCCCGATGAACAGCAACTGCCCTGGAGGCAGCTCAGAGTCAAGGCAGGAGCCTTACACAGTCCTGCAAACGAATTGTCCCAGCAAGACAATTCAGATACACCATGAATCTTGTGTGTACATCTTGGAATAGAGGAGGAAACGGGACTTCCCTGAGAAAATACATGTAGACAAGGGAGAAGGTACAGACTCCACACATAGTGGCCCCGGCTGGAAATTGATTTTTGTTTTCTCATCAGCATTATAACAGAGCAACATTGAATGAAACGATTTTATTCTAGGACACACTGTATTTAAAAGGCAGCATCCTCTGCCAAGTTATTTTTTTTAAGATTTATTTATTTATGCATACAAGAACTGGGGTACCGGCCAGAGGCAGGGGCGATGAGAGGATCCACCAGAGACAGAACTGGGAGCAGAACAGGCAGATCCACTGAAACACACTGCTGAGGGGAGCAGCGGGAGAGGCAGGAGAGGTCTGCTGTGCCCTATAGATCCCCTCCCTGGCCAGTGATTGAACTCGCACTGCTATGCAGCGGATGCTCAACAGTGAGGCGCTCAACCCACTGCACCACCAGGAAGGGCCCTGCCAAGTTATTATAGAGGGGTGCAGACCTACAGCCCCAGGTCCAGGCTTATTCCTGGAAGACCCACCAGGGAAGCTTTTTTCCTGATTATGCAGGTAGCCATGATGAGAGGACACACAATTAGTTGCCTCTGGGAGTGTGTGTGTGTGTGTGTGTGTTCACCCATGAGACTAGTCTGCATGATAACAATGAAACCACAGCATCCGTGTCTTAACTTTGACAAGTGACAAAAGGGACATGGTTTACATGTTACATATCATAGCTACGGCCTGAGTCTTGGCATGCTTGGCAACAATGTAGGAGGAACTGGGCCCATGACTTCAGGTGCCACACTAGTTAATTGATTTTCTAATTTGGGATTATTTTTTGGGAGAGAAAAGAGTTTTATGATAAAAATCCAAATATTTGTCTCTCTAATATACAGTTATTATATAGTTTATTGGCCCCAGGCACTATTTAGCGACATGAAGGGCACAAAAGCTGGGCTAATCACAATAATAATTGTTGGCACATCCACGAAATAGATGGAAATCACAGTTCCATGGTGAACATCAGGAAACTGAGATTTTAAATAATCTAGCCAAAGTTTTATTCATGAAGTATCAGAATGCAAACATAGCTTTTCTGGCTGCAAGTCAGACACTCCCAGGAATGGTTTTCATCATTCAAGGTGGTGACAGTTAGATAAAGGGAATATGACATGACCACTGACTACTACACAAGAAAGAACAGGGTGAGATATAGGAGTAAGTGCCACAGGAGTTCTGCAGAAGGGCCTAGAAAATTTCCAGAGAGGATATGGCATTTGGTCTGGACCTGGAAGGATGGGAAGCATTTCTATCATTGGAGGGAGAAATGAAGGTCTCCTTAGGGAGAAGGAAGGCTAGAGGCCCAATTACAGAGGAAGGAGCGGACAGTAGTGTTTATACAAAGCAAGCAGGCTGCAAGCTGGAGCAGTGGCACTCAAGGCTAACTGTGTATTATAATTGTTTTATAGCCTTTCCAATGACCAACACCTCATCTCCACATGCAGGCATTGTGGTTTAATTGGCCCTAGTCGCTGGATTCATCCTTGGCACCTTATAAAAAACTCCCCGGATGGTTCTATTGTGCAGCTTGGAGTGATGCCCACTGGTACTGGGGAATGACTGGGAGTTCCAAACTATGATAAGTGCCCAACATATAAACAGAGTTGGAATAAAGGGGGTGATGATAGGAAAAACAGACTGGTGGATGGAGTTTTTAGAAATGCAAGGTCTCTGGAACTGGTTATTCAGGGAGTAGGTGAGTTAGGAGAGCTAAGGTTTGAGCTTGAACACCAAGAATTAAGGAAAATGTGGGAAGGAGTCTTTAAGGTTAATAATTATCAGTCAAGAACAATGATGTAATATATATATAATAACTATTTTTTAAAAATAATTGTCAGTCAAGGGGCCTCCCTGGTGGCGCAATGGTTAAAGTCACAGTGCTATCAAGCCAGCCACTGCAAGTATTAGTTGGATCCCAGGCCAAGGAGGTGACCCACATGGCACAACAGACCTCTCCTGTCTTGTTCGCTGCTCTCCTCAGCAGACTATTTCAGTAGAACTGCCTGTTCTGCTCCCTGTCTCTGGTGAATCCTTTCAACCCCCACACCTCTGGCATGGACCCCAGTTCTGTGTGCATAAATAAATAAAATAAATCTTTAAAAAATAGTAATTATTATTATCAGTCAAGATGTCCAGCCAGACATTACCTGAATGTAAAACTCAAGGAAGAAATGGGAATAGGCAATCTTGAGAATTCACCTCTGTAGAAGCGGTAGTTGAGGCTGAGGGAGCATAGGAGATTGAAGAGAGAGGGAGAGAACGGAGTGCACAGTGGGAATACCCACCTTTGGGAGGCAGAAGGACAAAGAGAAGCTTAGAAGCAATTCCAAAATGGAAAATTGTTCCATTTGCATTAGCTGGTGTCTGGGTGGGGTGGGGTGTTGGGAAACAGAGTCATTTTTCATGGACCTGCAGGCTGCCTGCACCTAGGAAATTGATCAGCTGAGTCAATAGCGCCGTGCTCAGACTCACAGCCTGGCGGTGCAGAAACGGGGCAGAGAAGGCCCAGAAACAGCCTGCTCAGATGTCTGGCAGAATAGTCAGACTCATTTTGTCGCCACCGTTTGCCTCTAAGTCCCAGGAATCAACTATAGGCACACATAGGTTATGGATTTGCCATCATGAAGTCCTTCATTCTGAGCCAAACGCACATGCGTGTTTTCCTGCGGGAGAAAGTCCATTGGTCCTTGCTATTTTATTTTTATTTAATTTTTTTAAAGATTTATTTATTTATGCATACAAGAGCTAGGGGTACAGGCCAGAATCGCGGGAGGTGAGCGGATTCACCAGACAGAGTGGGGAGCAGAACAGGCAGATGGACTGAAACACACTGCTGAGGGGAGCAGCAAGTGAGGCAGGAGAGGTCTGCTGCGCCATGTGGGTCCCCTCCCCAGCTGGTGGAAGGGTTCGAACTTGTGCTGCTGTGGCTGCGGTTTGCTTCATAGTGCGATGCTTAACCCACTGCGCCACCAGGGAGGCCCGGTCCTTGCTATTTTAAAAGGATCCCATGAGAACATGTCTTGTGATTTCCCAGTGTCGTCCTGTGGGACCACCTTAGTCCCACAGAAGGCCTCCGAAGATTCCCTGAGACCTGTCCTTTGAGAGCCCCAAGACGGAGAGCCCTGGCAGCAGAACTGAGGAGGGAGACTATTAGGAACTTTGGGGAACAGGACCCCGAGTCTAACAGATCGCCTCCCAGTTCTGCCATGGGAGACAGAGGTTAAAACGCTCAGACCCTCAGTTCACCTGCCTTTGAG
This sequence comes from Galemys pyrenaicus, assembly GCA_019455555.1. NCBI lineage: Eukaryota > Metazoa > Chordata > Mammalia > Eulipotyphla > Talpidae > Galemys > Galemys pyrenaicus. Next base: position 277,188 of record JAGFMF010011697.1, read on the forward strand.
AACAGCTGAGGTAGTGGTTGGAAAAGAGAGATGACATCATGAAGTGAGGAAGAACATTTTAGGCTCTGTGGGCCCTTCATAACCTACAAAGTTTGCGTAAAACTTGGCGGGTGTCTAAAGACAGAGGGACCTTGGGGTCAGTGCTAAGAATACTGTCTGACCTCCCCACTGGCCCCAGCTTAAGCAAACCCAAGCCTGTATTTTAAGGCAATGCTTCTCTCATCTTTTAATGTGGGCATCTTGTTAAGAGCAGAATCTGATTCAGCACATCTGTGCTGGAGCTTGAGCTTCAATGTGACTAACAGTTCCCAGGGGATGCTGAAGCCACTGGTCCCAGTGTTACACCTTGAGTAGAACGATTTGAGAAGGCAGTTGCAAGACAGAGTACTGAAGGGTTGACCTTGTGTCCAACCTTGACCTCATGACTGTGCTGGGGCACCTCCCTTTTTTTGACTGCCTCCCCCACTGCTAGGCAGGGTAGGGGGTGTCAGGAAGGTGGCTCCTCCCAGGCTGAGTCACAGACCCAGGCTGATCATCATCATCATGCGCGTTACCCAGTGTCTGGCTGTCTTTGCATATTGGCTCCCGAGGCTCCTGGCTCAAGCAGAGTAATTACAGATGAGGCCCTGATGAATTGGGGGCCAGTAATTAAAGTGCCTATTGATTTTCTACTTAGGAGTTCCCTGTAGCTGCAAACAAAAGTGGGGAGGGGAGAGAGATAAGCAATTGGACAAGGTATTTGGAAACAGGATTGTTCAGTGTGCATTAGCTGTGCCTGGCAGTCACTGACGAGGGGCTGTGGGGTAATCGTTTATCACTGGCCCATCTATCTAGAATTTGAGAATCGATCAGCTAGTCAATATGTTTCAGGCTAGTACCAGCAGAGCAGGGGAAGGAGAATGATCTCTTACAAAGGGGATCCTTGGATCTCTAAACCATGAATCTGTCTTGTTTTACTGCTTCATTTGGCTTATTTTAATTATGAATTGAAGCGATTGCCTCATGTATATCATCTGCCTTCGCTGGGCAACAGCAGGCTTCACGCTGCTAGAATTTTGGCTTCTGGTGTCTTCTGAGCCAGAGATGGGAAATACGGTCTTGGGAGAGAGGCATGACGGGAAGGATAAGGTCCTGGAAGGAGAGGGGCTGAGAGTAAATTTGAGGGAGTCAGACATAGAGTGGATTCCAAGAGGGTCTGAGTGGTTGGCCTGGCCTGAAGGGTGGGAGGGATGTCAAAAAGAGGGCAAAGTCATCGAAGAGAAGAAACTATAAGCACAGGGTGTGGCAGAATCTGGAGAATGGAAGCAGAAGATGGGAGAAAAGAGGCAGAGAGAGAAAAGAAGAGAAAGAAAGTACCAGAGACAGAGACAGAGACAGACGGAGAGAGACTTGAAACAGCAAGAGGGTTGTTTTTGGTGGAAATACAAAAAAACATTTAAGTCTTATTTAAAGATTGCTTAAGTTATTTTGGTGCATTTAACTCTTAATTCATCTTCCTTTCACTGAGCTAATGTGAAGTGTGAAAGAAAAACTAATGAGAAGAAGGCCTAACTGGCAATTTTATTTTAGTCAGCTCCGGCGCTCTCTCTTCCTCTCTCACGCTAGGTCACGTGATTAGAGATGAGTCTTTTGTTTCACAGAGAAATGTCGCTCTTCTCCTCAGCCTTTCCCTTTTGCCCATTTTCACTGCTGCAGCTGGTTTGGCTGCTTAATGATGATGAAGTTAGATTAGGATCTGGGTTTTGAAAATGATTGAAGCTGGGCAAAGAGAATGTTTTAGCACAATGTGTGTTGGAATACAATGACCTATTATCCCAGTCACCGGCAGACAATAGGAGTGGCAGGGAGTAGTGAGTTGTGGAGGAGTAAGTAGGCTGTTCCTTGTTATAAGTTGGATTTTTTAACAGTCTATAGAAACACTGACTGGGTTTATTCAGCTTATTCAACCTAATTGCACAATGTGCTTGCATTTGAAGAAAATCTTCTGCAAGTTTGCCCAATAGATGGCAAAAATGGGGGTGGAGTGAAAGTGTGGCTTATTATGTTAAGTAGTTTCTAAGTGTAGATGGTTGTGCAGTGCACACAGGAATCCCAGGTCTTGCCCTTGCAAAGCTTAAAGGACTACAAAGCTTGGTTCTTATGTGTAACCACATTTATCTGACTCAAATCTTAATGGCTTCCTAGTCTGTAAAGCAAAGTTAAGTGCCTAAAACTTACAAAGAAGGCTGGCTGTGGTATTCCCATCAGATCCCAGAGTTATCCTCCACTTCTTCGTGTGTCCCTCTTGCACCAGCCTGCCAGGTCCTGAACAGTCGCCTGTGTACTATGTCTCAGTTAGCGATGCCACCCTACACCCAGCTGAGTTCATTGAACGTCATGGATATTTGCCCTATGCCCAAGTTCTGTGGGTCCCCTTGTCGTGCCTACCTGGCTGTTCACAGGTACTGCTCCATCCCATCTCTGCAACTCCAGCCTGAACTCAGGCCAACTTCTCTGCTACCTGGGCTCGTGGGTTATGCACTAATTGCCATATTACTCTTGCACCATCCTTTTCGAACTTCTTTGCTATCCTCTGAGTGGCTTACCAATATGACTATCTGACAATGTTATTCTCAATTTTCATAACATCAGTTTTTATAACATCTCACCACCTTTTTCAATTGTGGGCACTTGGGGAGATATGCAAGTTCTCTATTCTCATCTGATTTCTCACCTGCAAAATGGGAGCAATAATGGGGATCATTAATGTGAGAAAGGGCTTAGCACAAGGCCTGGCACATCAAAATGCCCAATAGTGGGCTGGAGTGATGGTGTGGATGGCAAGAGGAGAGGTTAGTTTTTATTGTTATTATTTGAGGAAAGTGATTATGATCTGAACATACATTTGATTGTATAGCTCCCACCTTTCCCCTGATCTCCAGCTTGATGTGTGTGTACATGAGTGTGTAACTGGCCATACACTCCAATTTTCCACTCGGATGGCTAATGGGCATCTCAACTTCAGCAAGTTCAAACTGAAATCTTGTTCTGCCTCTCAAACATGCTCTACTCTCAGCTTTTCCCTTCTCAGTAAGTGGCAATTCCTTCCTTCTAGTAGTTCAGAAAATCTTAGTTACTTCTTCCTCCATCACCAACCCATCTATAAAGTCTACTGTCTTCACAGCAAGTTCTGGAATAAGGTAATTGCATTCAGCATCACTTTGTTCTGACTTGATGGCCCATGTGAACAAGATGAGGCCACCAAGGATCTGTTCTCTATTATACATCATCTTGTGTAACATACAAGTTCCATTCACTGAGGTCTTACTGTATCATCAAGATCTACCCCGAATCCAGCCCTATGCACCACCTTTACTGTTCAGACCCTGATTCCACCATATCCGATCTTCTTGCCTGGACACTGTAATAACCTCCCCCCACCCCGAGCTTCCCTGTGCCCTTACCCTTCTGCTCCGTGACACAGTCTGCACAGCAGCTGCAACAGAAGTCAAATCATTTCTCTGTCCCCAAACCTTCCAAGGGACTTCTTGCGCTGATCCCCTACCTGGAGCCTGACCTCATCTCCTGTAGCCCTAGTCCCTACTCACCCTTCTCCAGCCAAACTGGCCTCCCTCTCCCTCTTGAATGCATCAGGCCTTTGCACAGGCTGTTGCCCCTGCCGAAAAAGCTCCTTCCCCAGATAGCCACACACCTCGCATTCTCATTTTCTGCAAGTTTTGCTCAAGTGGCCTTTCTCCATGATGTCTTGTGTAAAACTTATATGAAACTGCAAATCCATCACTCCCAGTCCTCCCTCCTTGCTTCTCTTCTGCACACAGCACTTGTCACCTTCTAACATAGTTATAATCTATTTATCACATTTTCTATCTCCTTCCTACACAGTGAAAGTTCCATGAAAAGTATTGATTTTTGTCTGATTTATCCACTGTTTTTACACCCTATCGAATAGCGCCCAGCATATAGTAGATGCTCAAGTTGTCTTATTGAATGAATCCTTTGCCATTCATAGTACTCCCCAGGTATCCAATCCCAAGGAGTACCCTTTTGCAGTGATCTCAGTTACTTTGTTTATATGAATATATTTCTCTAGAAGACTGCAAACTCCAGGGCCTCCCTGGTGGTGCAGCAGGTTGAGCGCTGAACTATGAAGCATCTGTGGCACAGCAGTGCAAGTTTATTCCCTGGCCAGGGAGGGGACCCACATGGCACAGCAGCCCTCTCCTGCCTCACTTGCTGCTCCCCTCAGCAGTGTATCTCGGTTGATCTCCCTGTTCTGCTCCCCACTCTGTCTCTGGTGAATCCTCTCACCTCCCATGACTCTGGCCTGTACCCTAGCTTTTGAATGCATAAATAAGTCTTAAAAAAAAAAGAAAGACTGTAAGCTCCATTTCCCTTCCAGAGATGGCTCCCAGTACTGGATAGATATTTGTATATTTATTGTTGATATTTTGACTATACGAAACTGTACAATTAGAGGTGACATAGAATTTTCCTCCACACAATTCTTTCAGAATGGACTAAGGTTCTATTTGTCTGAAATGGTTGACTGGCAATTGAAATGCTTTCCTCTTGAGGGCTGACGGGTATCCCCCTTAAGCTCCCCTCGAGGTCCGTGCTTCATTGTCTTCTGGCATCCCAGCAATGGGCCGTGGAGACAGGCAAATTGAGGGACCCACCATAGCCAGACTGTTCTTTACAGGGCTGTGTAACTGACAGGCCTCGAGGGCTGTCTGGAGAGGTCTACATGAAAGCCTCTTCGCTCATTGCTCCGCACACTGTCCCTGGTGGCCTCAGCCGTTCCCATGGCTTCAGCCCGCCCCCACATCTCCCAGATTTGTAACCCCAGTTCCTGACCCACATCTATTTCCTAAGCAGCTGCCCTGGGAGACCTTATAGGCCTCAGGCTCAGCATGTAGGACTGAGCTCGCCATTTCCACCCCATCTGCCCCTTGACTCAAGAAAGTCTTCACTGCCCAGCAGTGCCTTCCTCCCCATGGTCACTCACTCGTCAAGTCCCGCCCTTCATGTTTATGCTCCTATACAGCCTGTCTGCTTCTTTCTCCATCTTGCCACTATGCCTAGCCTGACAACCATTCTCTCTTTTCTAGACAGCTGCAGTAGCCTCCTACGTGATCTTCCAGGGGCTACTCTTACGATCCTCTGATTTAGTCACTTATATTTGTTTACTTTTTTAAAAAAAGATGCATTGATTTATGCATATAAGAACTGAGGTAAAGGCCAGTGGTGTGAGGGGTGAGAGGATTCACCAGAGACAGAGTGGGGAACAGAACAGGCAGAATGACTGAAATACATGCTGAGGGGTTCAGTGGGTGAGACGGGAGAGGTCTGCTGCTCCATGTGGGTCCCCTCCCTGGCTGGGGATTGAACTTGTGCTGCAGTGGCTGCAGGTGCTTCATAGTATGGTGCTAACTCCTTCACCACCACGGAGGTGGTGATTTTTTACTTTTAATGTAACCTGAGTGATTTTTAAAATAATGCATAGTCATATATTTTTCCCTAACAAAATGCAGTAATAGCTTAGCAATGTCCTTTGAATAATCTGCTGAATCCTCAATATGGTTTCAAAATCTTATAACAATCTCAATCCACACTGGTCTCTTTTTCATTTTGTATAATGTGAGTTGTGAGGATGTTGCTGTCACCTTATAGCCTTTGAGCTTTGAAAGTGGGGGTCATGTCTGAACACCAAGCAAAACACCTGGTCTTTGGGGGTTTATTAGTTGGAATTTTACAAAGAAACAAAACCAGTAGGACATATATCTCAGTCAGCTATGTGTCCATCCATCCATCCATCCATCCATCCATCCATCCATCCATCCATCCATCCATCCAATCTTTCTATATAGTGTTTACTTAGGGCATATGGTCAGATAAAACTTGTCAACCCTTGATGACAAAATTTCCTTCTTTCTATAAATGTGCTTACTTTCTTGCCTTTAGAAACTGTACTAACTGTACTGTACTAACTAGCTAATAAAAAAAGAATTTTAGGGTCATTTGAAATTTCATCATCTATGTAGCAAAGGTAGAGGACATACCTGAGATGAATTCAATTCCTGATTTCTCCTTGGAGGTTGGGGGAGTGTTTGTATGCATGAAGTGGGTGACTGTGTCACAATGGGACTCCATATGACTTTGGAAGTCCTTCACTTTATCCCCAGAAATGACTTCTGCAAGGTCACAAATATCCTTGCTTATGTTATTGAAAACAATGTTTGCTGCACCAATATCATGGATTGCCACAAGGACTGCATGTGAAAACATGCACGAAAGACCTCCGAATCTAGGTGCCTGGCACATAGTAGATGTTCACTTCTTGTTCCAGGGCTAAGAACCCCAAAACGTGTGTGTGTGTGTATGTGCATGTGTGTGTTGCAGGGGAGGGGGTGACACGAAAGGATCTAAAATACACTTACTGGGTGCAGATGTACAATGAAGGAAATTCAGTTCTTTTTCTTGTTCTTAAAAATCTGAAGATTTGCATTAAGAAATTAAGAACACTACAAAAAATAGTCATTAAAGGCGTTAGTTAACCCAGATTTTGCTTTTCATCATTTCTCTCCTCCTAATTATAACAGAGAAGTGTGGGAGTTTGGGGAAAAGAAGGAAGCTGTAGGTGGCTCATCATTAGCTTTCCCTCCGAGCCCAGGAAAGTGCAGGGAAGAAGCTGCCTGTCCTTCTGGTGTTCCTTTAGCCTCAAGGCCAAAGCTGCTCTTATGGTGCGCCCAGAGCAGGGGCCTGTGGCTACAGCTCTGCCTGACATAGGCTTTGCATGCTGCTGATTCTCTGTAAATGGAAAATAATAAGTTATGCTGTGCTAACACTTTCCCGCATAGCTGTATTCAACAAGATGGAAAATTATACCTAGTTTCAGCCAGACAAACAAACAAACAAAAACCATGCAGGGTTCTTTGTACCCGTTCTTAGTCATTAAAAATGTGTTTCTGAAGTGCTGAATTTATAGTTAATTGCACAGTTAATTCATTATGTAGCACAATTTTTTTTCTTTGCAAAACACCGAACTAAAGGGGACCCAACCAATTACTCCAAGTCGCATAGATATCACAAAAGGAATGACTTAATTTAGTAAATAATTTTAACTTAAGTAATTATTTACTGAAAGAGAGAGTTTGCTGAGTGCCTCCTGAGGCTGCTTGCTATTGGCCTCCTAATAAACCTTCCATGTAATTCTTGATTAATTACTTACACAAGCAACATTTTGTTTACTTTGAACAACTTGGGTTTTAAAAAGAGGTTATAAAATATCGATGAAGAGACCCCAGGAGTACTTCTTGGTGTTTTTCAGGCCTGTGAACGAAAGTGGGGGGATCTCTCTCTGCAGTCTGTCACCCAAACTCCCCTGTAACTCAGTGTTTATTTATAAATTAGGGGTTTTGTTTCTTACCAGGGTATGAAAACTCTCATTCCTTACTTTGGGGATTTGTTCTTATTTGTCACAGGCTTTGAGATGTCACACAAAATGCAGGCCCTCAAATAAATAGTAGATAAGTAAAAATATATGGTAATACCAACAGCAGCTTTTGAAATATACATACATATGTACATATACATGCATACACACACATGGATATATATGCACACATATCACCTGAGGACTGGATGTATACATGCAAATATAAACTGGGATCCAAAAGCATTCTGAGAATGTATTTTAAGGCAAGATAATGAAATTATTTAGGAATTAGAAGTAAAATGATTAGCCAATGATTTTCAGCTTGTTTGGAACTGCAACCTAGAATTTAATTTTTTTAATTGAAGTAACATGGTTTTATAACATTATATAAATTTCATTGTAAAGCAATGAAGCATTGCAAATCAATATCTGTATGTATTACATTATGCTCACCACCAAAGTCTAGTTTCTATCCACCCTCATACAATTGAACCAAGGGGCTGAGGTGATGGTGCACGTGTGAAATGGTGGTGGGAACTCCCTGGGGAATACAAATGATGTCAAATATAATTAACTAAATCTAATTAAAAAAATTTGAACCCCTTCACCCAATTTATCCACCTACCTTGCCTGATTCTGGCAACAAATATTTTGTTCTTATAATCCAAATGTTCATTTTAGTTTTGTTTTGTTTGCTCATTTATTGTCTCTTTGTCTTTTCCATGAGTGAAATTACATGTGTTTGCCTTTCTCCATCTGACTTCTTTCACTTGGTATGTCATTCATGTTGCTGCAAATGGCAAGGTTTCATCTTTTTAACAGCTGTATAGTATTCCATTGTGCATATACATCACATATTCTTTATCTAAGCATTTGCCAATGGACATTGAGATTGTTTTTAAGCTCTTAGCTATTCTGAATAGTGTTACTGTGACTACAGGGATGCATATATTTCTTCAAATTGGTGTTTTCATCATCTTAGATAAAGATCCAGATGTGAGATAAATGAATCACATGGAGATTCTATTCTTAAGATTTTGAGGAATTTCCATATTATTTTCCATAATGGTTGTACTGATTTACATCCCTACCAACAATGTACAAGGGTTTCCTTTTATCTACATCCTCTCCAACACTTGGTGTTTCTTGTCTTTGGATAAAAGTGATCTCACAGGTGTGCAGTGATATCTTGTTTTGCTTTGCACATCCCTATGTTGTTTTAATTTGCATGTCCCTAATAATGAGAGATGATGAACTTCTTCTCATGTTCCATCTGTAATGACCTGAAATTTTAATAACGTTTCTGCAATGCCATATAGCATACATTTATCTTAAAAGTATAAATACATTTTTATTTTAAAAATTAATTTGAGTTAATAGGGTGTTCAAAAAATTTTGTATAGTCCAGAAATACACTGAGGTATCAAGAAGTTACAGTTAAGGATCATTTCATGATATTAGTTTCCAATATTTATTATATAGGCCTCAGATGATAGAAAATACAACTAGTAAGGTCAAACCACCCTAGCACTTCCCTTTTAATGCTTCCTTGTGAAACATGCAAGGAGGAAGGATGACAATGGAACTTCATGTCTAGGATAGACAATTTCCTGATGTTGAAGGAAGATAACCAAGTAACAATCATCAGGTTAATCTTTCAAAATAATCTAGTTTTACTTGAAGAGCTTTCTTGGAGATAATCACTTATTTTCTTGACTTATTTAAAGGCTTATTTATGTAGAAGAGGGATTAAAATGGACTATGTGGCCCCACAGAAACTAAAGAACCTAAAACAGTGAGTGGAAGACTCATAGAGAACGAGATTTCCATTCTGCCTGAGGAAGAAATTTCTAATTGACTGGAAATGGTTTGTTCTCAGGCTAACATATCCAGGTAAGGACCTTCATCCACACTACAGCCATGTTGTAAAAAAGCTAAATCAGGTGTAGTTGGGGTGATGATGGGGTTGTCAGGTGTTGGGGGTAGCTAGAGGAGCCTTCTGGATTTTATACACCCTTTAATATGTCTCAGCACCATTTCCCCCTCTTCCTGGATACACTCTGCTTGCTCATGTCCTTAATGGAGGTGACCGGTACTGAACATGGTCCTCCAAGTTCAGGGTGGGGTTTGGATTAAGGCAATGATGTCCTCTGATTTGGACCCCATGTTACATGAATATAAATTCATCCATATCATATCCTTTTTTTGTACTAATATGAACTATGCCATTCTGAAACTGGCATTGTGAATTTATGACATTTAATTTAAAGTCAACCTAACCTTTGTGATGTCCTTATTTGAACTACAACCAACATCCGTTGTTATGCTGATTTTTGAAAGTCAGAATCTCATGTTGTTTACATTTCATCACATTGGTTTCAACTAGGATATTACTGACTTGGGAGGGGGAGTGAGTAACTTTGACTGCTGATTGTGTCCTATGAGGAAATAGATGTTCCGCTCTATGTCTTCCTGCCCTTGTAAGCACATCTCTTATATTTCCATCCATGTTAGGATAGGGATTTGACAATCCTTGGAAAATATTCCATGGGATCTTCCTCCCAGTAAAACAAGCACAGGTTGAAGAAGTGGAGAAGAACTTAGTGGATATCCAGTTTGACATCTTTATTTTATGGATGAAAAAACCCAGATTTGCAAAATAAATGATCTTGGGACAACATTGCTTTGTCATTCACAAATCTACTTACATTTGTCCAATCAACTATTTTTGGCAAAAATCATGTTGTCCTTGAAACATTATTAAAAATATTACTGATTCTTCAGCAAAACACACACACAAACACACACACAGAGCTTTATTATTCTGGCTTGAATCGATCAGTTTTTTCTTTCCAAAGGTTCCAAGTCATCTCTTACCCTTCTACAATTTAGATCAACCTTCAGCTTACAAAATACTTTCACATTCAATTTCATAAAATCTAAAAAACAATATACCATCTAGATCAAAGAGGTTCAGTAATTAACAATATTTTTGGTTTAAAAAAAACCCTAAAATTCAGTTCAGAATATGTTTAAAATGCAGTCATAACATTTGTGCATCTACAATACTTGAATGCAAGGCTTTACTGTGTCTCCCTAAATTTCCCAATGCTAATATGTCCTTTTCTAGATAGGTTTTCTTTCTCCCAGAAAATGGCCACCATATTAGTCTATACTGAGGAATGGGTGGCAAAAACCATGAAACTTGGAAATAAGTGATGATGGGAAGTTGCTAAGTTTGTAGAGTAGTGTGGACCTTGTCTATTTCAAGCACTGGATGAACTCTGCCCTGAACGATCAGCTCTTGAGAACCCCCTGCCCTCATTCCAGCAGGGGGGAAGACACTGGACATTTCTCTATCCCAAACCCCATGACACTCTACAATTTTGTCTTGTTGAGGAAATAGAATGCCCTCCAGTTCCCTCATCCTCTACTCTGGCCCAGACATACTGCATGGGAACCTAAAGGAAATTATCCCACCCTTAAAGAAGGGAGCTGTTGATAAGTCTCTGTGGGCGTCTGTGAAGGCACACATCATCTGAATGACAGGTTTGCATGTAAACAGCCGCAACTCATGAAAATAGTTTTTAATCTACTTGAAAGGCATATTCTCAGAAGGAAATCAAGTTCCCTCCAGGTGCGTGGAGCTCTTTGAAAGAGGAGCTGCTGCAGCAAAAATACAAGCTATTATGAGATTCTACTTTTTATGACCCCTTTCTTTTCTTCCTTCCACCTTCTCCCACCTCCCTCCACCCCTCTGCATTTGTGAACTTATCTCTGGAGGGCTTTTGACTGGAGAAAGAGGGAACAGAGTGTTGGGGAACTAGGTTCTCTCTTTGCTGCAGATCAAGGCCAGCTTCCATCAACTAGGTACTGCTTGATTTGCCACTGAATGCTTATCTGATTTTGTTTCACAGCTTTTTCCAAGATTTTTCCTTCTCTACGAAGACCAGTGTCCTCACTGCCCCTCCTTTTTGGAGTGCCTCTGCTGCTCACCAACTCTCCCCTCCCATCTGCCCAAATCCTGTGTCAAAAGTCTCTACTCTGTATGCGGTGCCTCAAACTAATCCTTTTCTAGAGCCTTCCTGTTGTTTCATGTTGTTGTAAAGGGTTTTTAAAATTAAATTAAAAATTTTATTGTGGTAAAATAGAGATAACATAAAATGCACTATTTTAACCATTTTTAAGAGGATAGTTCTGTGACATTATTACATTCACAGCACTGGGCAGTATCACCACTATCCATTTCCAAAACATTTTTGTCATCCTAAACTGTACTAATTAAACAATAAGTCCTTGTTCCCTAAATTTTAATTATTTAAATGATAGAGGAATGTATTATTAAAAATAAAAGCAGTTGACCCTTGAACAACTTGAGGGTTAGAGCACCAACCCACTGTCAATGGCAAATCCCAGTATAACTCTTGATTCCCCCCAAACTCTACTAATAATCTGTTGTTGTCCAGAAGCCTTACCTCTAAAATAAGCAGTAGATTAACATGCATGTTAGATGCTTTTTTGTATTCATACTTGTTCTTAGAATAAGGTGAGCTAGAGGAAAAACTGTTAATAAGAAAATCATAAGTGAATCACATAAAGGACTTATCCTCACAGTCAGAGGAAAATAAAGAAGGGAGGTTGAAAAAACTGGTACAGAAGGAGACCCTGGAAGTTCAAACCTGTGATGTTCAGGGCCAACTTGGATGCAAATATGGTAAAGTCCTCTTTGACTACCACATCTACTCCAATACCAACCTTAGGGTCAGCTGCTGCACTGATATAATTTTCTGTGTAGCTCTGCCACAGATGCTACCTACATAAAGATATCAGCCATCATAAGTGTCATTTACAATGACATACTATCATTATGCTCATACCTGCTATTCTCACTCAGCCAAATAAATGACTTGGAGTTCATTCTATAACAGTACTTGGAACTCTCCCTCATTATTTTTAAGGGCTACATAGTATTCTTAGTTCTACCACATTGAGCTGTTTCCTTATTGAAAAGTTTCTAGATAGTTTTCATTATATTTAATGTTGCAGTGAGCATAAGAATGAAAAAAAATATGGGTTTCTCAAGGGCAGATGCACTGAAACAGCCACAGGGTCATTAGGCATACATATTTTAATTTTATTTATTTTACTTCATTTTGACTGGGGTAACAATGGTTTGCAATACCATATGTGACTCAGAGGTATAAGATTGCACTGCTTCAGAGGAATGATACCTCATTACACCCACCACCCAGGCACCCTTAATTTTAATACAAGTAACTGGGTTACCTGCAAGTGACTGTACTCATTCGTACTCCAACAGGCAGGATATGAAAATATCTGCCTCTCCATATTCTTAACACTTGCAACCAATAATAGATACATTTATCAAGTGACTAGTGTTTTTGCCAGGGACTTTCTGAGTGCTTTATGGGTTTGAAATCATCTAATGCTCCCACAACCCAATGATGTAGGTATTAATGTTATTACCCTATGGGTCTAAGGATTTGGATCCTGAGAGCTAGCTGATGGGCCAGCCTTGGTTTTCTCCATACTGTCATCTGCATTTCTTTGGTGGCTAGTTAGGGAGAGCATCTCCTCATGTGGTTACTGGTCATCCATATGTCCTTTTTGTGTGTGTTGCCTACTCATATCTTTTGCTCTTTTTTTTTTTTCTGTTAGGTAGTTTATTGATTTGTAGTTTAAGAAATGATCCTGTTCTGACTTCTTTGGCAAAGTATCATTATTTATGCTTTAGTTGAAATAATGCATGCAGCCAGGTATTAACTGAGTCTAGAGTGTATCCTAAAGGAGGTAGAATATATGAAATTTAAACATTCTTGTAGACACTCTAGAAATTTCCATACAGATATGGACATTCCTTCCTTTCTGCATTCAATCATTAAATAACCGTTTTAATTGAATGATACCTCCGAACCAAGCACCGTGTAAACGAACATCATGGAAGGGTTAGTAGAGATCTTATTTAAAACAAAGGGCTATTAACCTTTACAATAATTTGATCTATAGTGAGCGCATTTACTAATTGTTTTTTGCCAATGGCCCTCTAGTAAAAATAGGTAGACTATCAATTAACCAACATAAGAATCTGCCAATGTAAATATTTTTAAAGTTTATATATTATTAGTCTTTCAGTGAGGGAACTACTCTCAAAGAATATTTATTTTAATCCTCCTTCTCTCCCTTCTATCATTCTCTTTATTTAAAAATTTTTCCTGGAACATTGAAATATGGTGTTCTGTACAGAGCAGATGCTAAGAATTATAGATGGATATTTTGGATTACTATATTTGAGCAGGAAACTGTCTGTGGTAGCAAAATGAAAACTTTAGGAATAATTGTGCTTTTTAAATGAAAGCAGATCCAAAGGGTTTTATGTGTTTCAAGCACATTTTTATCCTGAGCCGAAAGAAGAAATCTACATCCTCATTTGGTATTTATCCAGAACAGCTCTGAAATGCAGAGCATTTAACAACTCCAGATGTTTTTCTCTGTGTCTTGGGCAGGTGCATCCAAATCAATACCCAAATCTCAGGGAACTCTGGTGCAGACCCTGCCACTCACACAGAAACATGTTATTCCTTGAAACTCTTCTTTTTTATTGGTAACCACCCTGCCTGCATACACACCTGCTCCCCTAGAGGCAGGATAGTCGAGGGTGAATTTCCAGCCTCTTGTTGAATTCTAGACATTCTCCTTCCTCCAGATGGGTTTCCCTGTCCCCTTTCTATCTAGAAGCTGAACCCATGTTGCCTGGTCATTTGCCAAACACACTTTCTTCCTGTCTGTGGGCTTGGAGGAGGAAGGTGCTCATGGATCTTCAGATCAGTGTCTCTGGGGACTCTCATTCTTTAGATGACAAAGAATGCTGGCTGGGTGACAACCCAGAGGCGGCATGTCAGTCTAAGAATAACTTGGGGTATTGTGCGGGTGGCTCAGGGGTGGGAGCCGGGGAGAGAGTTTGAGTGGTGACTGTATTTACTGCTTCACCTCGTCAAGTGCATGCTTGTGACCTGCCCCATGGGGTCCCAGCACGCGAGGAAGATGCCATAGCCATCAAGTGTGGCTGGGAGCCAGCCTGTGAGTGCCTTCCTTTGAAAATCTTCTTGGAAAATGAAGGATGTAACTTGCCATTTAGAGAAGACAAAAATAATGAAGGGACAGGACTATGTAATCAGTCTGTCAGTAAATAAAATTGACTTAGCATCTATTGTGTTACAGAAGGCTCCTTGTACTTTGCTATACATTGAGGGCCAAGTATCTGCTCTCAAGCCTCTAATCTGGGTTGTGAAATCAGTTTCTTTGGAGTTGGGAGGCGTGACTGCGGTTCTCTGGATTGGTGCTTCTTATAATTTAATGGGTATAGGAATCACACCCAGAGAAAGGGGCAGATCGTGACTGCTATTCTGAGAGAGCGCCCAATCCTGCATTTGCAGCAAATTCCCTGCCAACCCCTCTGCTGCAGTCCCTCGATTAGTGCTCCAGTGCTGAGAGCACGTGGTCTCACCCAGCGCTGGACATATTTCTTAATTGGAAGCACTGTTGGAAAAAACACTCATGTGCCTCATATTGAAGCTTCAGCCAGTGATGGATGGAGGTTCCTGCAGATAACCTAGGTGGAGAAGGCTGTGCCATCTGGGTTTGGTTGAGTACGCTCTACAACCATAGAATCTCCCAACGATGTGCTTCTCAGAACGATGCTTATCACTAAATGAGGCATGACTGTACTTGAATGAATATTAGATTGACTGTCCCTCTACCGGTTCTAACTCTGCCGATAATTAACCAGGAAACTTGAGGGAGCCAGCTGTAGGCTCCTTTCTCCAAATCCTGTTATAGCTCCAACTCTAACCTCATCCCTTATCTCAAATACCCTCCTCCTGGGCATGCATTGCCTGGTGTCTGCGTAGGTCAGCTGGGGTTGGGGAGGCAGGACTTGTTGACTAAGGTTTTGCTCCAAATGGCCCCACTAGTGGAGGGAGTGTTTTGTTTGTAGTTTGGTTTTAGGGGAAGATAGTTTTGAGAGTTACACATTGGGGTCTTACTCAAGGCCAAAGTGAAAGGGGTTGAGGTAGGGGAAGAGAATCTGGGGAAGAGAGACAAGTGGAGATGGGAGCTGTGAGAGATGGAGAGGGGGCGAGATCACTGCAAGAAGCAAGGAAAGAGGAGAAGGTGAAAAACAAATGGCAAACCAGACGTCATGGACTGTGCTCACCGAAGGCAGTAACTGGGGCATGAGCCAATGTTTGGGAGCAAGCTTGGAAGTACAGGGACAGACTTGAGAACAGTCTCATAAATGACATGCCAGGCCTTATCAAGGGATGTGCAGTGAAAGGAATTACCAAGGAAATGAGAACTCAAAGGTGCCTTTTATTGTGAAGATGTAAACTGCTGGGGCTGAGATGGTGTTTATTTGGGTGGGAGAAATCAGGTTGGGGGAGAGTGCCATTTTTGAGGTAAAGGCTTGTGGTGGCTGAATGGTTAGGTATCTGTGAGTAGGAAATAGGGTTAGAGAATTGGAGAGACATAAAGAATGTCAAATGGACCAAAGGAAATAGCCCCTCAGTCGCGACATCGAGCCTGGTGATATGGCCAGAGGAATGATGAATGAGGTAGGAGACCGTGATTCTATCTCCACGGTCAGCTGACGGATGCATGGAATACTTTCCCTTAACACTCAGTTCTTACAAACCGGATGCTTGTGCCCATCTTAGCAGTGACAGCAGGACACAGGCTTGGCAGGCAAAACACCCTCCCTGAGGGCATAGAACACCTCCCTTCCACCGAAACAGTGTGGGTGAGGCCATTGAGAGTACAACCAACCAGGCAGTCATGCTTTGCCCACTTGCTTCTCCAGTGAAAATCAGCATCTTCATCTTGGCAAGGGACTAAAAGATACCGGGTAATGAGTTTAAAAGCAGTGCTCTTGCTCCCGAGCTTGATCTGCAGCTTGAGTAGTGTGGCACCAGGACAATGCTCCTCAGAAAACCCCAACTGCAGGATCTCCCTGGTGGCTCAGTGGGTTGAGTGCCACACTGTGGATCTTCCACCGCCAATGCAATGCGAGTTCATCCCCAGCCAAGGAGGTGACCCACATGGCGCAGCAAGTTTCTCCTGCCTCATCCGCTGCTCCCTTCAGCAGTGTATTTCAGTCGATCTACCTGTTCTGCTCCCAGCTCTGTCTCTGGTGAATCTTCTCACCCTCCGCCTCTGGCCTGTGCCCCAGCTCTTGTGTGCATGAAGAAATAAAAATTCTTAAAAAAAAAAAAACTAACAAAAAACCTCAACTGTAGGCAGCGTGATTATCCAGGCCCCAGACAAAGCATTCTGGAATTCACTGTGTATTAGCTTCAGCCCCCACTTCTGGAGGGCTTCTTCAAGTCAGTGAGTGGGTACGCCAGGCATGCTGAGGCAGACCTGCTCTTGGAGGACAGGGAACTTTCACAGATGCTTTCAGTTCGAGGCTTACTGACAACCTTGCCTGCTCTATTTTTTTCTCTAGTGAGGCAGTTTTGGTTTACAACACTGTATATGATTTAGGGTAACAGGTTCACACCTCCTCAGGTGTACGTTACCACCCCATCTATACCTCAGAGCACCCAGTGTCCTTTAACTGCTGGGCTCCCTCCCTCCTTTGTTTCCACCTCCCTTTGTTTACCTCCCCTACTAGTAGCCTCCATTAAACCTTCATTCGATGGAAAAGCTATCTAGCTTCTGCCCAACCTACCCTGTCCTTCCCTCTCTCTTTCCTTCACTTGGAATCAGCCTTGCTTGGTGGTTGGACAATTCTCCCAGCATACCCACCCTCTCCCACCCTCTCTCACAGACATCAACTTTAATGAAATTCTTGTGTGCTTAATCCTGTGACTTCTGCTTTGCAGAAAGCCCAGAATAACACAAGTGGGGGACAAAGAAGAGCAAAGCAAATGAGCCAGCTTTGTACAACTCAATGATGTCAGCAGGAGAAAGAGAAAGGATTGTGGGGAAAACATGTTAAAAAGATAGAGGCGAGCATGGAGAGACAATTCAGGAATCACCTATTCCTATTGCCATCCCCTTGAATTTCATGGTTGATGTTGACTTTTTTTTTAGATTTATTTCTTTATTCACACAAGCTGGGGTACAGGCCAGAAGTGCAGGGGGCGGGGGAGGTGGGGTGGTGGTAAGAGGATCCACCAGAGACAGAGTGGGTAGAAGAACAGGCAGATCGACTAAAACACACTGCTGAGGGGAGCAGCAGCGGGCACAGCAGGAGAGGTCTGCTGCATCATGTGGGGCCCCTCCCTGGCTGGCAGCAGGGATCGAACTCGTGCTACAATGGCTGCACTTTGCTTCATAGTGCATCGCTTAACCCACTGCACCACCAGGGAGTGCCCTGATGTTGACTTTTAATCTAGACTCTCCATACAAACCTCTCAGTCACTCAGCACTGCCTCCTGACTTTCCAGCCTACTTCCTCTAGCACCCTACCCATCCAAAATGTACAACCCCTTGATCCTGCCTGCCAACTTGACACTGTCCTTCACCCCTCTTTTCATGATCCCCACCTCATCCTCTTACATTGTACTGATCTTCATTATCATCCCTCCCAGAATGGAACTCAACTCCTTTGCCCATTTACCCCCCACTGTAATGGCCAGCACATCCCCAGTGTTGGTTAAATTGAATTCTCCACACTTATGTAAATATAACTTAAAATGGCAATGAATAAAACCCCAGCAAACTCTAGTCATGATATTGAGTTGAATTGATGGCTGCAAACCTCAAGTTGGTCTGCAGCGCGGCCATCTTACACAAATTTCCCAGTCCATTCACTATCCTTCTCCAACATGGCTATTTCTATTTCTTTCTTTTCAAACCTCTCTACTAGATCTGGTTCTCCTCCTCTCAAAGTCTTCTCTCTGTAACAATTCTATTTTTTCATTACTCAGCCAAAACCTTGACGTCATTCTTGATTTCTGCCTGTGTCACATCCTACATTAGAGACATTAGCAAGCTGTTAGCTCTGCCTTCTAAATACCTCCAAAATCTGACTGCTGGTCATCACATTGTGCCTTCTAGTCAGCCTGGATGTCTGCAGCAGCTCCTAATAGGTCTTCCTGCTTCTGATCTTGCATCCCCACCCTCAGTTTATTCTTAAGGCAGAACTAAAGTGAGCAAGTCAGATCATGTTCTTCTGTTGACAACCCCGCATTAGCTTTCTAGCTCACTTGGAAGGAAAACCAACCACAGAAAGGCCTCAGGCTCCCCTCCTAGTGTCACTGACTTCCTCTCTAGCTCCTGGCCACTTTGCTTGAGAAATGCTAGCCTCACCTGTCACACCGCCTTGACTCTTCCCCTCTGAGCCCTCCGGCCTCCCCTCTGTTCCTCAGACACACCAAGAACTTCAGCACCTTTACAGTTCCTGTTCTTTCCACCTACCCCTCATTCCTTCAGGCCTGCTCTTAGTTATCACCTTCAGTGAGTCCTCCCTAACATTCCAATATGGGAGGGCAAGGCCCTCTTCCCTCATGTCTAGACCCAGCTTAAACTTATCACCGACTAACAGATCTATCTGCTCATTCACTCTCTGTCTTCCTTAAGGAGCATGGAAGCTCCACCAGAGTGGTCTCACTGCTTTGTACTGGAAGTGGTCAATAAGCAGTTGTTGAATTAAAGAAGTAATGGAAGTGAAAGAGGTAATGGAACCCAGTTGATGAGAGAAATACAAAAGGACTAGTTTTAGACCACAAAGGAATATTCTCCAGGAAAATATTTTGAAGAGGAAAGAAAAGGAACATGAGGGCCATGAGTCAGAGACTTTGACAGAACCTGTGTTAGAATGAGGGCTGGCATGAGGTGGGTGTTCACAAGGGCCAGGAAGGCCAAGTTCTCCCAGTCCCCCACAAAGTGGAATGGAGACAGAATGTCAGCTACCACCTATTGCTTGCAAATCAGTGAAATTATGAAAGGGTCCCCAAGGTGAAGAAAGCCGCAGAATTTGAAATCGTTGTAGTAGACAATGAGAAGAGGGATGGGGTGGGGGCTGGGGAGTGGGAGTGAAGGTGTGGGGGTGGGGAGAGAGATCTTGCACACTGAACCCAGTGGGGGCTGGGCTGTGTTTGTTCTCAGTCTGTGGCCAGTAAAGGAACAACTTAAGGGGAACAAGTGAGGATGCATTTCTGTATTCAGAGCACTGATATTGCCCCAGAAAGAAATGAGAGGAGATTATGCAGGAAGGGAATTGAGTCTGTCAGGAGCTTCAAGAAAGAAAGAAAAAAAAGATATAGAAAGGAGCTGTTTGTTGCTCTTTCTTTGTTCAGGTTTTTTATCTCAAGAGTCTGTTTATAAAAATGTTCTCTCACCATCCAGCTTCTTTCACTCCTGTCTGGCTGCTCTTCCCTCCTCCTCCCCCCCACACCCACCTCTTGTTTGAGTTAAAGCTCTTTCCTTGATTAAATAATGAATAAAAGCTCTTCCCAAGTCTAGCTTTCCTGGTCCTAGGGAGAAATTACAGATATATGTACATACATATACATGCAAAATAGCCTGAGATAAAAAGGCTTAAGATAAACAGGTCTGTGGATTATTTTTCTTTTCAAGAAATGTCATTCATAAACGACACTTACAAATAACATAACTTCAAACTCAGGCCAACCAATCTAAGTGTGACTGAATAGTTTGATTAATAAAGTTGTTGGGTTTAAAATCATGATACTGCTTTTCAAAAATAGGTTGAGTCTTTTCCATGTAAGGTCATTGTATCTGCCCCACATTACTGTCTATTCAAGGAGGGATTATTCAGTTCATAGCCAATGCTGCTCCCTGGCCTTTTCGCTCAAGGCTCATCAATTCAGGCACAAGTGTTTGTGTTACACCCTCAGCACAGCTGGCTTTGCACGCTCCTCCTCCACACCAAACCTCTTTAGTCTTTAATCTTGCCCCATAGCTGTGAAGGGCAGGAATGACACTCACCCGAAGCATTCCCCCCTCCCCCCATTCTGCCTGTGGGGGCTTCACCTCTTGGCCTGTTCCAGATTTAGAAGAGAATCCCTTTCCTCCTTTCACTCATAAACAATGACACATGATGAAAAACTGAAAAGAAACCTTGCAAAGACTCTAAAAGAAGGCAAAGTGCATTTTAAGTTTTTTTCATGGTTATATATTTTTTAAATTTTTAAATCTTTTTTAAATTTAATTTTATATTTATTTTACATTTTTGTACAGTGTATATTTCTCGTCCCTGTGAAATCTGTGAAATTCCCATCACCAATTCACCTGTATTCCATTACCATAGTCCCTGTGCCTTTCCCACCTACTTTGTTCCTTTTCCTTCCTTCCCCCCAGCATGGGGTGGTGTCTCAGATTTATAGTTGTCTATTGATTTTGATTTTTAATTTATTATAATTAATTTTTTTCCTTATTCTCTTACTTGTTTCCTCTACATTCCTCCTATAAGTGAAACCATCCAATATTTTTACTTTTCTTTCTGGCTTGTTTCACTGAGCATAATCCCTTCTAGCTCCGTTCATGTTGCTGCAAATTGCACGAGTTTATCTTTTTGGTTGTTGCATAATATTCCAATGCAGATATATACCATATCTTCTTGATCCAGTCGTCTATTTTTGAGCATTAGGGTTGTTTCCATAGCTTGCCTGTTGTGAAAAGTGCTGCAATAAACATAGGTGTGCCAGTGTCCTTTTTAGTTAGTGTTTTTGTGTCCTTTGGGTAGATTCCTAAGAGGGGAATTGCTGCATCATTTTTAGTAGTTTGAGGAACCTCCATACAGCTTTCCATAGAGGTCGGACTGGTTTGCATTCCCACCAGCAGTGTAGTAGAGTTCCTTTTTATCCACATCCTCACCAATATTTGTTGCTGCTAGTTTTTTTGATATGTGCCATTCTCACTGGTGTGAGATAGTATCTCATTGTGGTTTTGATTTGCATTTCTCTGATTACAAGAGATGCTGAGCATTTTTTCATTTGCCTGCTGGCCATTTGCATTTCCTCTTTGGAGAAATGTCTTTTTAGCTCTTCTGCCCATTTTTTGACTGGATTGTTTACTCTGTTTTTGTTTAGTCTGGTCAGCTCTTTGTAGATCTTTGTGATAAGTCCCTTGTCAGTAATGTTGTGTGCAAAACTTTTCTCCCAATCAGTGTGGCATTTCTTTGTTTTAGTTAATGTGTCTTTTGATCTACAAAAGCATTTTAGTTTGTTGTAGTCCCAGCTGTTTTTCCTTCACTATCTTTGCTTTCAGTGCTGTGTCTTTAATGGCACAAGGTGACCCACATGTACAGATTCTAAGCCCAAGTTGACTCCTCTGGAGCTGCATGTGTTTGTAGGTTCACAGGAGACTTAACAGCAGTATCATTCTAATATGTAAGGTTTGTTCCTTTAAAGGCTAACATGGCTAGCTTTTATCTGTCCATCTGTCCATCCATCCAGCAACTATTGTTGACTAAATACATAGACTGAGGACACATAGGTGAACAAACAGCACCATCTCTGCTCTCATGGAGCTCATGGTCCAGTGGGAAAGACAGATAGCAGTTCAATAATTATTCTAATGAACAAATAGTAATAAGTGAGGAAAGGGTTCTAAAAGAAGGAATGTTGCTTAATGAAAACATATTTCTAGATGAGGGCCAAGAAAGATTTCCCTGATAAATGAATGCTTGAAATGTAATCAAAAGAATGAGTGGAACTCAAATGAGGAAGCATGTAGGGGTGCATTCCAGAAAGAGGAACTTGGGGGAACACGGGGAAGTGGAGGGCTGGTTAGAAAGTCTCTGAGACTAGAGCTCAGAGAGCAGAGTGGGAGAAGGCAAGCCTAGAGGAGTACTTCAAACCCAATTATTCACTACTTCATAACAGAGTACCTCAAAACTTAGCAAATTAAAACACCCTTCATTTTCTTACAGTTTTTGTGAGTCAGAAATTCAGGGGAAGCTTAGCTGAATGGTTCTGGCTCAAGGTCTCTCATAAAGTCCCAGTTAAGACAGTGGTGAGAGTCATAGTCACCTGGAGGTCTGCGTGGGACCATGGGGTCTGCTGGCAAGACAGCTCACTTACATGGCTGTTGGCAGGAGGCCTGTCCTCACACATGACCTCTCCACAGGGCTTCCCTGAGGGTCAACACAAGACAGCTGGCTTCCCCTAGAGCAGTAATCTGAGAGAAAGAGAGCAAGAAGAAACCATAACACCTTTTATGTCCTCGCCTTGGAAGCCATTCAGTCATTTCCAGCTCATTCTGTTTGTCAGAGGCAAGTCACTAACTGTAGTCTACTCTCAAGGGGAGGACAATTAGGTCTCACCCTTTGTTTTTTCATTTTATTTTATTTTTTTCTGTTTAATTTATATATATTTGACATCAGTTGTAATCCTCATGTATTTCCCATCACCATATCACCAGTGCACCATCACCTCAGTCCCCTGTGTTCCCATCTTCCCTCAACCCTCCCCTTCCCCCCTCCCCACTGAGTGTCCCCAATTTGTCCTTGTCTTTTTATTTCTGTTTTTTTTTTTTGGTCTTTATTGTTATTATTATTATTGTTCTTATACCTTTCCTTGATCCTTATTTGGTTCCCTTATATCCTCCTAGGGGAGGAACCATCTCACCCTTTGAAGGGAGAAATATCAACAAATTTGTTGATGTACTTTAAAACCACCCTCCAAGCTATGAAAGCTCACTCTATTTAGATGCATTCATTTGCTCAGGCTACTATAACAAGGCACTGCAGACCATGTGATATAAATAATAGAAATTTTCTTCTCATGGGAAAGGAGGCTTTATGTCTAAGATCAAGGTGTTGAAAGGATTGGTTTCTGCTGAGATCTCTTTTGGGTTTGTAGATGACCTTCTTCCTGAGTCTTTATCTGGTCTCTCTGCCTATGTCCACTTTCATATTCTTGCAAGGACGCCCATCATGTTGGATGAGGTCTGACCCTAATGACCTCATTTGAATTGAATTCTGTCTTTCATGACCCACTCTAAATGCAGTCACCTTCTGAGTTACTAGATGTCAACATATGAACTTAGGGGACATAATTTAGCCTATAACATAAAAATTTGGGTATCCATAGAGCAGCAGAAAACTATTGAACTAAATTTAAACATGGGAGTGGGTGACTCTGATTTACATTTAGAAATTCCTAAGGTTACCATGTGGGGGTCTGATTAGAGAGGGAGTCAAGAGTTGACTGGAAATCTTAATGTGGCCCAAGTGAGAGGGGGTGGGTGTTGGGATTCAGGTGGTAGTAGCAGAGACAAAGGGAAATTGGTAGATTCCAGAGACATTTAGGAAACACATCTGTTAGGACTGTGGATAGAATGAACTGGAAGGTGTAACAAAGGATGATCTGTGATGATACTTGGGCTTTTAGCTGGATAGTGGTGATGCTATAGCAGCGATAAGGAATGATGGAAGAGGTCCAAGCTTGGAGGGGGTGGTAAGAAAATTATGAGTTTTCTGGTTGTGTGGTGTTGAGGAACTTGGCAGTGAGCCACGTAGAAATATCCCTTAAGATGTTGTAGGGTTTCAACTGGAAGGGTCAGAGAAGTGTAGACAACAAATAGAAGTCTGTGAGTCACTCACAGAAGGAAGGTGTCTAAAGAGAGGACTTGGTGAAACTAGACAGAAGAAATAAGCTAAGAGAGAAGAGAAAGGGGACTAGAACCCCAAAGAACTATGGATTTTTAAAATGTATTTTTGCATTGAAGAACAGGGGTGTAGGCCAGTGGTGTCGGGGATGAGAGGATTCACCGGATTTAGGGTAGGGAGAAAATCTACCAAAGGACACTGCTAAGGGGAGTAGCAGATGAGACAGGAGAGGTCTGCTGTGCTATACATGAGTTCTCTCCCTGGCTGGAGCTCAAGCTCAGGCCTTAGTGGTGATAGTGCTGAGGCTTAACCCCTTGGCCACCAGGGAAGCCCATAACACTAGATTTTTAAGCCTATTCTCTTTTCCACAAAAGTATGGTTTAGGCGTAGAAGTATAGCTTAGAATTCAATGAAATTTTTAGGATTTGGGACCCAATTCCAATATGAGGGGTAGTTTACACCACATTACTACCAAGCAATGCTTGGTGTCAATTCGGTTCAGTTCTGATACTGTTTACTTGGAGAGCACAGACTACCACAGGCACCTCATATCACAGGGTCAGAGTTGAGTTCTACACATCACCTTCTAGCCCAGATTTCAGATGTCCGGTGGACAAGCAGGTTATCACCTGTGATTCTGACCTACAGACTGGAGAATCTCACAGGCCCCTCCTTGGACTTCAGGTGCCAGTCAAAAAGTCAGAAGAGATTATTATCTGTATTTCCTATCAACTGGCTATGAATCAGAAGTTCCCCTCTGCTCCTTCTTGAGTTTGATTAATTTGCTAGAGTGACTCACAATAACTCAGAGAAACATTTTACTTACTAGATTACTGGTTTCTTATAAAAGGATAGAATTCAAGGAAAGCCAGACAGAAGAGAGGCATAAGACAAGGTAAGGGGGGGGAGGGGCCAAGGCACTTCCACACCCTCTCCAGGTACACTGCTCCCTCTGACTCTCCATGTCTTCACCAACCCATAAGCTTTCTGACCCAGGTGTTTTTTGGAGTTTTTTTGAAGGCTTCCTAGACTTCCATAGGCATGATAATCACATAGGCACAATGGAGTAAATCATTGACCATTGGCAACTGATTCCACCTTTAGCTCTTCTCCTTCCGGAAAGGTCAGGAGGTGGGACTGAAAGTTCCAGCCCTTTAATTACATAGTTGGCTCCACTGGCAACTAGACTCCATCCCAAAAGTCACCTCTTTAACATAACAAGGCACCATGACTGGTCTTGATGTTTAAGAGAGCCCAAAGATTTCAGAAGCTCTGTGCCAGCAACACAGATGAAGACCAAACATTTCTCACAACTCACACTAGCACAACACATAGGATGCTAAGTTCAAATGAACTTCCAGAGTTCTATTACACTAGAACATTTCTGCCCACCTCTCCCAGTGCAGTGCCCAGGAGGGATGCTGGCTTCTCGATCTCAGGCACAAAAGATGAAATAGAAGGATTTCCGACCTTCTATATGGCAGATTTTGGTCACCTATGGGACATCAATACCGATAAAGTGTTTGACTTGTTCCTGCCTCTGTCCTGGGCCAGGCCTGACCTGAGAGCGGAAAGCTAAAGGTGATGGTAAAGTAGGGACATCTGGGAGACCTGAGGGAGGAAAGGCAATCAATCATCACAATAGTATGAGCGTTTCCTCTTTTCTCTTCTAATTAGACCAACTCTCCTTGAATAACCACATTTCCTGTAGGTTACAGGTGGAAGATCTGTGGAAAAGGAACTCTGAGATTAACATATCATCTCAGATGAAGATTTCTGCCAGGGGACAGAAGTCATGTTCCCAAATTAGGATGACGAATTCTGTGTCACACATATGACTGATCAGCTTCTCCATGTCCTCTATGGGTGTAATACAAGTGGCAGGGAAACAAGGACCATACTCAAGAGAATAAGAGACAAGTGAGAAATGGGGCAACTCTGATCTGCGATTCCTGATGAGATAAGAGAGCCCAAACCCAGTCTACATGTGATAATGCAGTATTCAAGATAGCATGCACTGTGGGAAAGATAGTCTCTTGAGGACTTTCCTCACCTCTAGGAGCTCATATCTCACCATTTATTGTGTTTGTAGCTTATTGTCTGAGTCCCCTCATTTTAACATGGGTCTGTGTCTGTTTTGCTCAGTGATGTACTGTCAGCACCTAGAATGCTCCTTGCATATAATAATAGATGTCCAATAAATGTTTGTTGAATGACTACGTGAGCATTCTTCAGAATTTCATGAAACAGGACTGGAATAAGTCTGCATATGGTGGTTGTGGTTCTACTGGACCTCCCCTGTGCACAGAGTCACATGGGATGAGGACTCTCTATTGTTCTATTTGTCTCTATACTTTGGAGGAAAGCATGGACTGTCTTGGAGCTTGTGATATTCACGGAACTTTATCCTGTGTCCCACACTACCCTTTTTGTGAGTTCTTCCTCTACTCTCCCTTATGGGTGACCCCATTCAGGACAGTATATTCTCAGGTCAATTTCAGGTTGCTTGCCCCTGCTAAGTCCTCAGTATGACGTCCCTTTTCCCACTGTCCTCTCTCAGCTGTGCTCTTGGAAATGAGCCCACTTATTTATAATTGTAAAATTAAAGGTATTATTCTTCAGATGTGCACGTTTCATACTCTATGCTGATGGGAAGCTTGGTGAAGGGAACTTGGAGCACAGAACTTGGAGCTCTCTTAAATCATAGGGATCACTGCTCAGGCAAGGACCATTTGCAGGTGTATTTGGTCCATTTCAGTTGGATGTGACAAGAGCCGGTTTGGAAGGGATGCGACAGTCAGGCTCACCTCCCAGATGGCCCCATTCCACTTCCCTGCAGGACGGGCCAGGACCATGTCTAGCTGCACAAGATCATGTTCCAAGCATCACCTGTGGCAGAGCTGGGTCTTTTCCAGACCAAGATTGACCCCACCCAGCCCATGGTCATGCTGGTCCCTTCCTCCTGGCTTTTGCATGATCCTGCCCCAAGGTTAATTGACATCTAAGATAGTTTTTTCTTTCCTTGTTCCTTTTGTGACACCTAGAGATGCATTCTTCTCCCTTCATTGTGATTTTCACCTCTAGTAATACTATTTCTGACTGTCAAGTATGTCACAGGGAACTGGAATACTGTGCCAGCAGGAAGTGCCCAGTTGAGCCTAACTAGAAATGAAAATTAATTGTATGTGAAATAATTTCTGAGGGATGAATACAGGGAGCTGTCTCAGGAAGCCCCCTTAGAGGAGGGGAGAGTTGCTTGAGGTCTCAGGATGGATCACAGTAGTTGGGATGACCAGGAAGGACCAGGCTACCTCCACACCTTCAGCAGCTGGTGAGAGGCAGCACCTAGAGGAAAAGGTCTTGTTGGAGAACAGAGCAAAACAGGAAACCTGATTATTCCCCACAGCTGCAGCCTGCTTGTCTGTCGGCCAAACTTGCTGGTTTCCCCTGATCTCAGCATTGAAACCGACAAAGAGATTAATAAACCAAGTTGAGGGCTGAAAAGGGACAGGACCTCCCGAGAACTCAGTCAGGATTATTTGAGGCTCAGAAACGAATTTGCAGGGCATGGCGAGAAGGCACTGGGCAGTGCTTATTCCATGAAGGCAAGTGGGAGAAAGACTTTAATGCAACTTCCCTGTACCTCAGTGGGCTCCCTTGTAAAATGGGGAGAAAATTTCATTTTTATACTGTTTCTAATTCATCTCCTTCTCCCTCCTCCTTCCTTCTCCTCTCTTTCTCCTTCCCCTCCTTCTTCTCCTTTCCTCCTCCTGTTATTATCACTATTTTGAAGTCTTTTTATTTCTTTGCTTCCTGGACATCATATTCTCTACAGTATTTTTGGAGTCTACTGATTCTCCTCCTCCACCTTTTCTTCTTCCTCTCTCCCTCTGAATGGTAAACTGTGGCAGGAATATTACTGGACTCCTTCCTCTCTACAGTTGTATCCTCTATGGTAATATCCAACTATATGAAGGTTTAATAGCCAAAGCTTAAAATGGCCCAAACAAAACTCTTGACACCCAGCCCCAAATCCCCCAACCAATTTCTCAACCTTCCCCATTTCAAGAAGTGTCACTACAATTCACCAAGTTACTCAGTTCCCAAAGCTAGGAGACTCGATGGAATTTTCTCTTTCCCTTATACCCAGTATCTAATCCATCAGTCTAAAGTACCCACTTCCTAGACTTATCCAGCCTATGTTCCCTTCTCCCAGCTTTCAGCGAGGCCACCCTTCCCTGAGCTGTCATCACAGTGGCCTCCTAACGCCACTGGTTTTTCTTCTTCCCCTCTAACACCATTGTCTCCATACAAAGTCAGGGGGAACTTTAAATCATTACATTGGAAGAAGCCTGGCAACCTATTATCACAGTCAAAAGTAAATACAAAGGCCTTCCTCTGGCACATAAACCAAGAGGATCCAGCCTGCCTCTGTCTCCTTGACTTTACCCTCCCTTCTCCTTCCCTGCTGTCCTTCAGCTGCAAGTCTTCTTGCCTTTCCTTAAATCCACCCTGCTCACTTCCCCATGGACCCACCAGCTATGTCCCTTGACAGTTACAGGCAGGCAGGCTCCTTCTTGCTCTTCAAGTCTCTGTGAATATCATCTCCACAAGGGGTCTACCGGTCATTCCATAAAACTAGCAACTTTCACATCAGCCATTTTAATTCCTTACACTCACTCATCACCAGGTATATTTTCTTGTGATGGATTTATTTACTGTCTTAAGGTGTTCAGACACTGGAACACCTTAGGCTTACAAAGGTACAGAAGTCTAGTCACTTCTGTATTCTCAGCCTATAACTTTATCTGGCACTGTGTAGGTATGCAATAAATATTTATAAAATGTATTGTGTTTAAAATCCAAGGCAGAATGATTGAATAAATGCACGTCGTGTTTGGGTCCAGGCATAAGCTAAAACCTTGGTTTTCTTTCTGTGTGATCTTGTTAACCCGCGTAGACCCCTGGTTACAGCTGTGTGACCTTGAGCTCCTTCTTAACTACTCTGATCTTTGATCCATTCATCTGTTAAATAGAAATACCAGTAATCTTGCTGAATTTTGAGATGCTTGTGTGAGATAACAAGATCATGTGAAGCAGTGTGCCCTGACTCTTATGAATCCCCAACAAAATTACTTGAAAATATTAACATTCAACCTCTGGGTAGCGATGGAATCTGAAGCCTCAGGTAACAGAAAGAAGCCCTCTGCCCCCATATGGAGTAAAAGCAGAGTGAGGCATAGAAAACCCTGCCTGCAGCTTTCCCTCCCTCCCCCTGCCTGGCTACCCTGTTGTAATGCTGCTGTTGGCAGTGTCGTTAAAATGTACATAAATATTGGTGCATTCTAATGGGACCAGATCGAGGCTGATAAAGGCAATGAGAGGCAAGGTTATTGATGTCTGTCTGAGGGCCTCTGCGGGACCCAAGCCAGGGCTGTAACAAGGATCCAGAAGTTGCATCAAGCCAATTGATTCTCTATCACCCCAGGAAGACATGCATTCAGGGTTGCTGGCAGCCTGGCAAGCCAGAGCCAGCTTTAATGAAAGCCCTGTTTCAGTGTAGCTTCCCTCCCTGGCAGCCTGCGGGCCTCCAATCTAAGAGGTATTTGGCACCTTGGATTGATAATGATGGAAACAATGGAGAAAAAACCCAGGTGGGCAAAGATATTTAGCCATGCTGTCCTGTTTCCCTGTGCTCTTTGTGATGTGTTTTCCACAGTCATGGTAAGGGAGGGGCATTGGAGCACTGCCCTGGGGCCGTGTGGGTGGCCAAGCTGCTTCATCACCTGTTGGAAATCAAAGGCCTTAGATGGGAGTCAGGAGAAGGTCTCTGGGGGCCTGTGGTCCCACTCAGGTCTCTGGTCCTGTCTGAGCTTCATACTCAGTGTGCCAAGTACCTTGATGTGGTCACCAAGGCACAGAGGTCCACAGGGGACCAGAACTGGAATGACTTATTTGCTAGCTGTGTGCCTACTAGGCTGTGAGCCCTTTTGGGTCAAATACTGTGTTCTCTTCATAGCTGGATCTGCAGTGCCTAGTACACAGCCAGGCACACAGGGCTCATTTGTTGTTTATTGAGTGAATGTGTAGATTTTGACAGCACCATCTCTTCACCCAACATAGAAGATGCAGCCTTGGTCAGGTAGCCTGGACACAACTCTCTCTGAGAAGGGCTGAAAGGGGAGAAGGCTGAGGCTTCAGAGACAACCAGCATGTAGGTGGGGAGTTACTAGGACAAACTAACAGGAACCTCAGGCCTTCTCCCCACTCTGACTTCACAATTCAGCAAATACACACGTTCCCTCAACGTGTATTTCGCAAATATACCAGTTTTGGGTATAGCTTGTGGCGAAGGCAAGACTTCCCAGTTCGCCCCATGACCTTGCCATTTCCTCCCGTCATCCTCTCCTCAGTGAAAAACACCAACAAAACTTGGGTCTGCAGAATACAAAGGTACTTGGGACCTCCACTAGATCCTCGGTGCTCCTACTCATTTGTTCATTGGTTTGTCTACTCAACCAGTGTTCACTTAGCATCTGCATTGCTCCAGGCCCAGAGAGTTCCTAGGGTAGGGACTCAAAGGCACAGAAGCTCCATGGTAGTGAGTTGCCAGGTTACTTCTCCCAAGCGGGGCTGAAGCGGAAATGCTCCTTCTCGAAGGCTGAGGCTCCATTGCAGTGAGAGGCACCAGAGCTGCCAATGTGCTGATTTGTTACAGTCACCCCAGGATGGAGGGGGTGAGGGTGCCTCCCTGCACCAGTCCTGAAGGCCTGGAATCCCAGCACACAGCAGAATGAAGGCTCATCTGACAAAGCATCCAGGGGCCTAGTTACTAAAATACCAAGAGGTGTTCATGGGAAGTCAATCTCCTCCTTCCCCTGGATGGCTGTTTGACCATCCTGCTCACTGCAGTGTGTGGAGGGGAGAGTTTCAGCACTCTGGCCTCGCTAATTTAATTTATAACTTATGTCACAGCAGCAATTAGTATGTATTGTTTACATTCCTTCTTAACACTTTCCCCAAATCCCTGGTGTTTGAGATGGCTGGTGTATTCACGCCTGACTTGTTGGAAGATTGGAGCATGTTCTGGGGGAGGGGAGGTGTGTGTGTGGGGGGACTGACAGAAAGAAGATGGGGGGGCAGGGCGTCTTTAGCTTGAGCCATATGGGCCGCATCTTGCTTGAAGCCTGGAATCCTGACAGGAGCATCTGCCTCACATTGTCTGAGGTTCCTGTTTTCTTGGTGCTGGGGTGCAGGGGACCTGCTCATGGATTCAGGCCCCACTATTGTCTTCTGGAAAGAAAAGATGGGACCTGAGATTTGCCAGGGAATGAGAAACCTCAGCCCATCACAACTCCTGTGCATTTTGAGGTGGGGGGGGGGGGGCAGAATCTGCCCAATTTAGAAAGGTTCAGAAATGGGGAAAGAGGCAAGAGGAGGGNGGGGGGGGGGGGGGGGGGGGGGCAGAATCTGCCCAATTTAGAAAGGTTCAGAAATGGGGAAAGAGGCAAGAGGAGGGAGGTTGCCTGGGAAAAAGAAAGGCAACCAAAAGAAAGGACGGGAAGGAACAGGCTGCTTTATTTTGAGTGCTATGTTCTTTCTATTCTAGCGGGCTCCTTTCTGTGGGTGTAAAGAATTGACAGGGCTAATGTAGACTGAGCTTTCGGAAAAATAATTGTTTGTAACAAGACGGTAATGAAAGATGGAAGGCAGAGTGGTGGAGGACGGAGTGGGCAGAGGATTTCTGAAGCACTTGAGGCACCTCCAAATGGGGCTGGAGGAGACAAGAAAAGGCTACAGTGGAGAGAAGCGGGAGCGAGAGGGATGAGGCAGGCAGATTCGGGACTGCCCGTCTCTCACCTACTCTGGGAAAAGAATAGAGTCCTGCTTTGCAAACTAAGATTGGTTAAGAACACTTTGTGTCTGTATGTAGTCTTTTAAACTAATGACTAATAAAAGTGTTGGAATTATTTTCTATGATACTTCTTAGTGACTCTATGGGAAGAATATTGTTTGTCTTATATTTTAACCATTCCCAGGTATGCATTGGGAAAGCTGGAGTATTCCATGAAAATAATTACCCAAGTGATTCCATGAAAACAGATGGACAGAAAGATCAACTTCTGAGATTTTCCTTCCTTTGGAAGAGCACTGTGTATGTGTGTGTGTGTGTGCCTGTGTGTGTACGTACACATTTTTGGCATGGGGGCAGGGAAGAATTGTGTGCAGTCAAAATTCAGACTTAGCTACGATGTGTTGACAGAAAGTTGAATAATGTGCCTCATTTCTTTTTTTTTTTTTTCAAAGAATTTTTATTTATGCATACAGAGCTGGGGTATAGATCAAAGGCATGGGTGGGGGGTGGTGAGAGGATTCACCAGAGACAGAGTGGGGAGCAGAACAGGCAGATGGACCGAAATACACTGCTGAGGGGAGCAGAGGGCGAGGCAGGAGAGGTCTGCTGCTCCATGTGGGTCCCCTCCCTGGCCAGGGATTGAATTCATGCTGCAGTGGCTACGGAAGTCCCACAGTGTGGCACACAACCCCTTGCTCCACCAGGGAGGCCCTGTTGGCAGAAAGTTCATTGTGAAGGAACCACATCACTGATAATCCCACTGCTGAACAGTGACTGTTTTAAAAGACCACTTCTCTTGTTTCTGCAGGTCCAAATGAAATCTCTGAGCAACACATGAATCACAGTGCTAGGGGGAATACAGAAATGACAGTTAATAGAAAAAAAAAATTGGTTTGTTTGAGTAAAAAGGAATAAAAGACACAAGATAGCTATTTCTTGATGAAATAATTATGGGATTCTGCAGCAGGGGGATGGCTTCAGAAAATGACTAGAAGCCTGGGAGAAGTGGGATGGTTGATGTAGGAGGAGCCAACATCACTTGGGCATACTTATCATGAGGATGTCTCCAATCCTAGGGTATTGAGTGTTTGTTTGTTTGTTTTATCTTCAGGGGATACACATTGAACCAAGCCAGATGCACTTTCTCATCCTAACCCCTCCATCCCAAAGAATATCCATTCGAGGGAATATTAGCCAAGGTTCAAGGACATGAGCGAGATGAAACTAGTGGATCCAAAAGAAGTCAAACCCTTGAAGTTAAACTTGTTCCCACAATTCTTTAGCTGACGGAATCAAGGAGGCAGAGACTGGGGAAGTGGCCCTTTCGTGTGACCTGTACATCAGTGTCCAATAAGCATTTTATTGTTCAAATAGATGAGTTAACTGTTAGCTGGGGAGGGAAGTCATGGTGGAGAAAAACTACAGGTCAGTTATTGGATTTGTAATTAATGCATAAGATGACTCGTGATGATGTCGACTCTTTCCTTGACTATCTAGGAAAAAGCAAGTTTAAAGTAAATTGAAGATCAATTTCAGTGGGGTAGGGATAGAAAAAAAAAAAAAAAGAGAAGTCCTCAGAAGTGAGCCAGGGAAAGCAAAGGAAAGGAAAACTCAACAGAATGGCGGGCCCTGCAATTCCAGGGGAAAAGGAGATCCAGAAATATGGAGAATATTGGAGAGCTGGAGGAGAATGAAGATTCTGATCTAACAAGACTCAGGTGAAAAATGATCAGCAGGGAATACCAGAAAAGAAGGGTAGATATTTAAAATGCATAGAACTCTAATCTAGGTTCCACAAAGTTCTGAGGAATACCAGCGTGTGGTATCAAGACGTGCTCCATAAATGAGAGGATGTGCATGGGCAGAAAGGCTTGGGGGCCGCAGGGTTAGACAATGGCAGAGTTCTTTCCCTCAGATCCCAGAGCTTTTAGTTCAGCCGTGTGGACTGTCCACCTCCATCAGGAAGATACAGCACTGGCAAGTTCCAAATTTCCTTGACAATAGAACACTTTTCTTCCTGGAGAATGGACATTCCGAGAATGTACCCTAGGGCATGTTGAATAGACTGCATTCAAATCGGGTCCCTGGATGGTGATGGGGGTGGGTGTGGCGGGCAAGTGCTTAAAGGGGAGGGCAAGTTCTAATGCTGCCCTAGCCACCATGGCCTGTGGGCCTTACACAGCTCCTACAACCCTCTGGATTTCCCACTCCTCATCACATTATGATGAGCTAGATGATAATGAAACTCATCTTGTTCTAGCTTTACCATTCTAATTGGTTCCCTTTGAATATTCAGAACCATGTGTATATTGTGGATGGGTGGAATGCATTCAGTTCTTAATTAATTTTTGGTCTTCTTCACTGCTTCTTACGTTTCCACTGTAAGTTCTAGGATAGCAGGGTCTGAAACTTTGTAACTTAAGGACTGAAACAGAAGTTTGATACATTTCATTGAATGAATGAATGAATGAATGAATGAATAAGTGGCTCCATATTTGATAAGCTATCATGCCATGCCTGCTAGAAGGAGCTGGATGCTAATATATGCCACCTTCAGCCTCTCCCATGGCTGAGTCAACCTGATGGACACAGGCTGGCCAGACACTAGGGTCAGGAACCCTTGAACTGTGGGTCCGTGAGTCCCACAGAAGGTGAGACAGGCTCTAGAAGTAGTGAATGGCTATCTCCTATGGTGGGGAGCAGGGTGCCTTCTTCCCCACCGTGGACTGATGCCCACAGCCCCTCTCCTATTGGTGCTTGAGCACAACACTCACAAATTGCCCTCTCACAGGACCAAACTGCCTGGACACATAGCTGACTGCTTCATTCTCAGCTGCTGCAGACTTGGTAGCTGGCAGTGAGAATCTATTTTCCCTCACTAAATTAATCACTGTTGGAAGCCGATCTCCCAGGGTTTACCCAAATCACACCAGCTCACACTCTGATGCCGCTTTCCTCACTCTGCCCTTTAGTGCCCCCTCGCACCTCCCACTGATTTTCCTCCCAGGTACAGACCTTCCCTGTCACATCAAGTATTTGGGCTGAGGTGGAGATGGGTGCCGGATGGAAATCACTCAGGTATCCACGTGAATATCCACAAGTGGCACCCCACAACCCACCTCATTGCCAGAGAAGGCAACTCACGAGTCTCACCTGCCACTCACTGTTGGCCAGGTTAGGGGCTGTTTCAGAGTATTTTCTGGAGAATGGTGGTGAGACTAGAATCACTTCCTGAGGAAAACTATTCTAGTAAAAGCAGCTCTGACTTGTGGGGTTGCTCACATACAAGCTAAATTCCATCATTATTGATAACACATTGCCACTTATTACCTGTAAGGAGCTAAGCATTAACTTAAGTTTTCTAGGAAAATTTTTATTATCTTCATCTATTACACCCTGGTGGACTCCCTACTCTCTTAAAGGAATAATATATGTGTGTGCGTGTGTGCAAGTGTGTATGAGAGAGAGAGAGAGAGAGAGAGAGAGAGAGAGAGAGAGAGAGAGAGAGAGAGAGAGAGAGAGACTACAAGGACAGAAGGACATGAAAACTCCTAGAGGTGTGGTTAGGTCATGACGATGGAGCCCTCATGAATGGGATTAGTGCCCTTCTGAAAAGACCCCAGAAAGCTCCCCACCCTTCCACCATGTGAGGACACAGTGAGAAAATGGCTATCTGTGAATGAGGAAGTGAGTTCTTTCCAGACACCAAATCTGCCAGCACCTCGATCTTGGACTTCTGGTCTCCAGAGTCATGAGAAACAAGTTTGTTATTCAGAAGCCACCATGCCAGGCTATGGTATTCTGTTCCAGAAAATGGAATGGACTAAGACACCCATTTGAGGCTCCCTCAAGAACTATATGGATTCAAACAGATAAATAGATGGGCAAAGGGGAAAGAGGATCATCTGTCACAGGCCACAGACCCCTGCCCTTTCGGTGCCAACACTTCACCCCTAACTATTCTCGTATCTGGGAAGAGTAATATGAGTCCTGTTGCAAGCAGAGAAATGATGTTCCTCCTGTTTTGTGGTTTTCCAATGTCTTTATCTAAACATGAAATGCTTCCTGGGGTGGTGAGGTTTTAAAGCTTTTGGACAGTGAGAAGAGAGAAGCTCCAGCCTAGCTTTGGGTTCTTCCTGCCTCACCCGCAATCTCTCTTTTCCTCAGAAATCCCTCAGGCAAACCTCTGTCTCATCCATCACCCCCAGAGAGAGAGAGAGAGAGAGAAAGAGAGAGAGAGAGAGAGAGAGAGATTGTGTCTCAGTGTGGTGGGGGGACAGCCCCCAGAAACAAAGGATACCAGGCAGGGGCCATTGGAGTTTGCAAGGTGACCCCCACTCCTTGGCGCACCCCTCTGCGGCTCCCCTTCAGAAGTTCAAACCACCCATAAGGGAGGGGAGAGGGAGGAGAGCCGACAGCATCTCTGGACAGGTGTCTTCCAGAAGGACCTTCCTTTCTGCCAGTGTTCTGGGATCACATCTGATTCCTAAGATCTGTGTCATCTGAGCCCCACCCCCCACCCCACTCCATTCACTGGGTAGGGGTGTTGGTGAGGGGGACAGTAGAAGACATCAATGGGTGTGGGGGGGTGCTGCCTCTCAATGAAATCGAATTTCAATAGAATCTGAGATGAAAAGAAATCCACGCTCCTTAAGGAAACCGGAGGTAGCTTTAGATGTGAGGAGAGTGGAGTTTCCATAGCCACTCTGGGTGTGCGTTTCTCACCTCTCTGAGCCTGTGTCTCTGTGCCTTTGTCTCAAACACAGGATCCTAATCCCCGCTCTGTAGGGGCATTGTGAGGATTTAGGAGCTTATGGGCATAAACACCTAGGCCCTGGGGAGGCTTGCAGTAAGTGATAGCTATGATTACAATATTCATAACCACAAGTGAGCACTGGCAGTAATTAATACGTTTTAACTTTTTCAACATGTCCTTATGTTTCTTGCTCCAGGCTCAACTCCAGCGCCAAGAGCCTAATGTAAGAACTGTGGTTTTAGTTTTAAGATGCTGGGTTCCTGTAGTTCTTGGAGGATGAAAACCATCCTCGGACTTTTGGGGGCTTAAGGATTGGGGGTCGTGATCACCTTCTTCAGGAATCATCCCTGGTGACAAACGCCATTTGGAGAGCACCAAGCAGGTGACTGCCTCCAGGTTGGCCTGATCAGGGAGGGTGGAAGGAGAGATGTCCATCCTTAGCTTCCTGCCCTGGTCACCCCAACATAGTGAAAGTGAGTGTGTTAGGGTGGGGAAGCAGGGACTGCAATAGAATAGCTTCCAGTTTCTTCCCTGCTTTCTCCAAAAAAAAGGTCAAGTCTGTAATTTGATTCTATCCAAGGACCGCTCTGCACCTGGCTTAGCAGGTGCACCGTTCCCACAGGTGTGCAGGTGGATGCCTCAGGGACAGGAAGTCATTTCCAAAGTCTCACATCCCTTTCGGAAGGAAGCGCCCTGCAGCCGGCTGTCAGAAGGCAGGAGCATGTATGTGGGCGGTGGCACGTTTAATCGAACTCCCCTTCCTGCGGACTCCCTTTCCTTTATGGAGGCTCAACAGGTTCCCACAGATGGCGTTTGCCGTTCACTCTGCATCCGCCCCTCCAGCTCCCTCTGCTGAAGGGCAGTTTGCAGGAGGGCCCACCTGCCCTTGGTTCTCCACTCCTGGCTCCCCAACAACATGTTCCCCTTTTTGACTCAGGTCTCTTCCTTGACTGACTGTGTCGATCTGTTGCCGGGAGCCTCACTTTCCTCCACTGCCCCATCGCTCTCAATAGTGTGTCCACCCCAGAAAAACAACTTTGTGAATTAAAGGTGTGTTTGTCCTTCACCTTTGCTTCTCCCTGCACCCTCCCACCCTCCTGTCCTGTTCTGTGTGCACCTGCAACCCCCGAAGGACTTCCCTGGTAGCTTTCCAAAGCTCTTCAACCTTTGCAACAACCTTATGGGGTCGTGGTAATAGTACCCCCATTTGAACCAAGGGGAAACTGAGGTCAGGTGTGCTCCATGACTTGCTGAAGATCGCACTTCCAGAAATTGACATCAACGGAATTCATACCTGGACAGTCTTGCTCTGGAGGCCATGCTCGTACTGCCCAAGAGTGACCGCACACGGGATGATAGTAGCAGGACACTGCCGGTCCACTGTGCTTTTTTATTTTTTTAAAATATTTATTTATTTATGCATACAAGCACTGGGGTACAGGCCAGAGGTGTGGGGAGGTGAGAGGATTCACCACAGAGAGCGGGGAGCAGAACAGGCAGATC
>JAGFMF010011697.1:315428-385549 GCA_019455555.1 Galemys pyrenaicus
AACAGGCAGATCAACAGAAGTACACTGCTGAGGGGAGCAGCGGGCACAGCAGGAGAGGTCTGCCGCGCCATGTGGGTCCCCTCCCTGGCCGGCAGCAGAAGGGTTCAAACTCGTGCTGCAGTGGCTGCGGTTTGCTTCATAGTGTGTTGCTTAACCCACTGCGCCACCAGGGAGGCCCTCCACTGTGTTTAGACGCAGGCTGGGCTCTCTCTCTACACTTAGACCCCAGGCCTCACTCTGCCCCTTTATCTCTCCCTGTCCTCTCTGGGTCAGGTGCCTCCTCTGTCCCTCGCTGCTCTCCGACTCCTCACCCTCTCTCTGTCCTCCTGGCCTTGCCGCAGCCCCAGTTTTCTCCCCAAGCTGTCTGCCTTTTTATTTTTCTCCTAGAATTCCCCTGTCTCTCTCTCCCCGGCCTTGGCATGGATTCTCCATCTTTAATTCTGCCAGCATCTCTTCTCTGTGTCTCTGTCAATATCGCTTTCTCTCTGCCCCCTTCCCGTCTTGCTCCCTCCATCCTCTCGCCCCCTCTCTGCCATGCTTCTCTTTTGTTTCCCTCTCTTGTTCATTTAGTGGCTCCATTTATTACTTCGGGGCACAACCAAGAGCATCTCTGTCTGTGTCCCTGCACCCCCGCCCTCCGCCTTCACTGAGACTCTCAGCTGTAGACAGAACCATGTTCAATCCAAACCCTGTTCCCTGCCAAAGAATAACAATGAACCCAAGAACCATGTAGACATGAGACAGAACAACTCTGTATTTCAGAAGAGATCCTGGTCTCCTGGGACAAAATGACTTCTCTTGACTTATTATAAAGTCTGGGGCTGGGGACTCCCTCATGCAGATGGAAAGACTAACTGGTGACTGGGTTCAGCTGGTTCTGGGCTAGCACCTCCTCTCATAGTCAATGCCAGAGGTGTTTAGATAGAGGTGGTGCAGTCACAGGGCAGCTCTGTCTCCTCTTGGGGTCCTTGGGAAGACATGGTTTTGGAGCCCTGTGTGTCTTGGGGGGCAGGGACCATAGACCTCTTGTCACTTGCACACACAACGCATGCAGATGAACTCCAAAGCCAGAGTCAAGAAATGACTGGAGCCGGAAGAAGAATCTAAGCCTTCCTCACCCTCTGCAGGGCCCTCTGTGTCTCCAGCCTGCCTTCTGGAACGGGCTGATGTCAGGGAGTCACACGGCCTCCTGGTCCTTGCTGTGGCTTCTGCATGGACAGTTGGAATGAGATTGTTTACACTTCCTTGCTCCAGCCTAGCTTTGGCTTCTTCCTGTCACACCCCAACCCCACCTTTCCTCAGAACCCCCTCAGGCAGACCTCTGTCTTTCATGTAGTCTTGGTGACGATGGACTGTGACATCAGCTTCATAGCTGAAGACAGCACCTCGTGAAAGACTGGGCTTGTCACAGGGCATCTGCCTACCCCACTGAGCTGCAGCTGTTCTGGTGAAGAGGACCGTGCCTTCTGCTCACACTGACTCCCCCTTCTCTAGCAGTTAGTCTAGCACTGAGCGCCCACTGGAAGTCCAACAGACCAGTCCAGAGGGCTCCTGCTGGAACATGGAGGCCTTTCACAAGGCGCCTTAGCTGTCAGGACTGGCACCCACGGCGCGGGGAGGCTGTGTGATGCCCAGCAAGCATTGGGGAGAGAGCCGCAGCCTCCCAAGGGCTGCAGCTCTGTTCCCAGGTATCAGCACTGGAGCCAAGATGGCTAAAAGCCCTCCCTTGTTTTACCGTGCCTGCTAAGAGGACGTTTTATGCATAACAAAACATACAGATTCACCTGCTAAGTTCTCTTTTCTGGAGTCTCCTGCAAGTCACGAGATGCATTGTGGGAACTGTTTTCTGGCAGCAGAAAGGTGTCTAGCCCCACCCCCAACCCACAGGAAATTCTCTGGGAGCACAGACACAGTTGGGGGAGAAAGGAGGCACCTTGTCATTTTCTGGAGATGGAGTGGGATGGGGTGGGGGGAGCAGCAAAGCAGCTGCCCCCCATGACATCTGGGCTCTGGTGTGTATCGTCTTAGCCACATGAATCCAGAGCCCACCCCCTGCCCCCCTCAAGTATCCTCTTTCTAGTCCTTCAGACCTCACCACTCTGGTCTCCTATTGGTCATCTTGTGTCTGCCGAGTCCTCTCATTTTAATCCTGACTATTTGATTTAGCTGCTTAGGCCACTGGACGCTGTCTGTGAGCACCCACTTGCCCAAGACCCGGCAGCTGCAAGTTGGATCCCTTTCTAGGTGATACTCCCAGGACGTTTCTGCATAAGGAGGGGACTATAGGGCATGAGGAAGCAGACAGGAAAGGGTGGGCCAATAGGAAGGCAGGAGGAACCGAGCACCATGTCCACCACAGGGGACCCCTCTCTGGGAATACAGGTGCAGCAGGAAGGCCACAGTCTACAAATAGACCACTCTTGTGGCTAGGGGAACAGGTCATGGAGCTTTCAAACCTAGCCACGCATAAGAACGCCAGCGATGTGCTGGAAAAATGCAGATGCCAGGGCCCCTCCATAGAGATTTTAATTTAGTAGGTCCGGGGGGGACAACAGAACCTGTGTGATTAAAGCATCGTCCCTTCCCCCCTACTATTCCCCTTTCACCCCTGGCCACAGACCTGGGCCTCAGTCTGAGTAGCACAGAATTATTCAACCCTAGTAGCCCAGCTCACCTCTCTCACGGGTGTCTCTGTTTCTTCCTCATTTCTACCTTCTTCATCCTTATTACTGTCCTTTCTAGAATGGCTGAGAGTAAGAAAAAGGAGATTTTGTGTACTAGGCTGGAGCTGGGAAAATAATTGAAAGAATCACTGTGATATCTACCAATCACAGATGCCACAAGCAAACTCTTAAGTCTTATAATTGATGCCCATTAGGAATAGCTTTCTCTTTATGATCTTCCAGAAAAGAATGAACATTTGAAGGTTCCTAATGCATTTCTCTGTGGGAGAATACTCATTCCCCCTGGCACTTACTCCCAGCCCCCTGGCTTCTCCCTCCTCTTTCTCTGTCACTCTTGATCTTCCTTGTTCTACTTAATAAAAAATACCTTTCATTTCTGTAGTCCTTTACAGCTTTCAAATCTCATTCCCATGTATTATTTCTTCCCAACTAGAATCTAGTGAGGCGTGCAGAGATTTGTAATTCCAGTTAATAGGTGAAGTTCAAAAGCGTTCGATGACTCCGGTAAGGTCCCTTTCGCAGGAAGAAGCTCATGCAGGCTCTGTCACTTAGCCAGAGGCTCTGCCACGGCTGGGTCAACCTTCGCTGGGTCTCAAACTCCTTTCCTGCCCTGCCTGTCTCCACTCTTCCTTCAGGATAAAGTTGTCAGACAAGCAATTGTGAAGAGGTTTTCTGCTTCCAGAAAGGCACGTGAAAGGGCCTAACCCAGGAGGCCAGAGTCAGAAGGGGGGAGAGGTGAGCTATGACATGCCATCCTCTCGAGGGGAAGGTTTTTCCCTCTTGCTTTTGCTGCTGCAAGAACTAAAGCCACAATAACACAGACAGCCTCTTGGCCTGTCCAATTGGGGAAGGACAGTGCTTCTCCAGAGCAGCAACATGAGGAACCATGAGGCGCCAAAGGGAACACAGACCAAGGCCCCAGGAGCCA
This sequence comes from Galemys pyrenaicus, assembly GCA_019455555.1. NCBI lineage: Eukaryota > Metazoa > Chordata > Mammalia > Eulipotyphla > Talpidae > Galemys > Galemys pyrenaicus. The sequence goes on from JAGFMF010011697.1 coordinate 319,041, forward strand.
AGGGAAGCAGAAAAAGCCCTGAGACAGACTTGTTGAATGCACCAGCCACATTTCCAACACCCTCCTGCACTTAGCCTCTGGTTCTTCATGTCCACGGGCAGCTGAAGCATTTCAGAACAATGACATTCCTGCCCACTGGTGAACTCTTTTCACACCCCTCTTTGTCGATGACAACAAGGTGTGGGAAGTGGGGAGTCCTTCCCTGGAATCCACAGGCCTGACCTCAACCCTATCTCTGCTGCTTGTGCCTGAGCGGTCTCCACATAACTGGCCACTTGCCCGCAGAGCTTCCTTTCCTATGAAATGGGGGGAGTGCCTGTTCCTTCAGAGACCACACGGGCTTGCATAAGGCTCAGTGTGGTGGAACCTGTGCTCCCCTGAGATCTGGGGACCGGGGTCGTACCTGGGGTTCCATGTCTCCGTGTGCAGGAGAGGTCAAGGTTCTTTCTGATGTTAGAATTTAACAGCCTAAGAGCGCGCCTGAGAATGTAAATGCCCAGACAAATGTAAGGGATGAATAATACATGCTAGAAGACAAGGGAAGGGGAGAGGATCCTTTCAATTCTAAGCTGCTTTTCCGCCTTTTCAGCTTGTTTGTGTGTTGTCAGTGCCTTCTCTGGTCTTCCCAGCTGTGATTTACATCATCAGTCTCTTTGTAGTCCTATCAGGAGACCTACTTTTTGTTTCAGTTGCAAAGAGAGTGGTCCAGCCAGCTGTCCCAACTTCTGCTCGCAGTCGGGTGGGGGTGGCCTGGCATTCAGGTTAGTGGCGAGAGTCCCTGGTGGCTCCCTCAATGGCTTGCACTGGCAAAGTGGAAGGGGGCCAAGGGGGAGAGGGGAGTTTTGCCCTATGGAAGGAACTGAAGTTCAAGAAGCTGGTTTTTCCTTTCCTGAGACAAAAATGAGCTCAGCTTGCTGCCCACCCATCTCTCAGGTTTGCACTGGGGATTAAGGCAGACAAATGGTAGCTGAGCCCTTGGTGAGATATCAAGTACCTGGGAACAGCTAAATCACAGCTTTCTTGCCCTAATCTTATCACCTGCCATTAAAGATCAGAATATGAAAGGCTCACATTTGTAAAGCTCAGCACAGCACTGCCACTGAGCCGCAACAACAGGGAGACACTCAAAATAGTTCTCCTTCGCCAGCAGTTACTATGGCACCACGCATATCAGGGATTAATATTCCCCCGCACCACCCGCATTGGAAGTTAACCCTGACACTGAGCCTTCCCCTCCGCTAACACCCACGGTCAGGTGCAGTTTGACAGCTTTGTGTTTCCAGGACACCTTTCAAAGTGGACACCACTCACCGAGGACCCAGCCCCGTGTCCTCCCACAGGCGCCCTCTCTGCTCCTGCGCATGGGGCACTGGTCATAATGGAAGTGACAGCTGTCTAACAGCTACAGCCCCTCCTCTGGGGACACAGGTGCTCAGTCCTCCGGAGGACAGTGCAGTGCCCCTGACCAGCTAGCCACAGGCCTGGTAGGCAGGAGACAAGCCTCTGGTGCAGACAGAACGGTCATCCCCTCTCATCTACCTGCAGGGGGTGCTCTGCTCCCCTGGCTCCCCTGAGAGTCTGAGGCTGTACAGCTGCCTTTGCATAGCAGCTCCCGCGATTCCATCTGTGTCTTCCGTGCACGTGCCTGCACCTCCACTGAATATCCTGAGGTGATAGCTGCGGCACATGGGACAGGTGGCTGCGGCACAGAGACATGGCACATCTGTGTGGGAGTCACAGAGAATGTGATGTTTGTATTTCCGTTGTCTGACTGACGATGAGGGTCCAGGAGGGAGAAGGGGCCCCCAGCCCTGGTTGGCAGTGCCATGCCGTGCTACCCTCCTAAGGCAGCTTCAGTAAGGAGGCTTGTGACACTCAGCGATCATTGCCACAGCTTAGAGGCTCCACAAAGCCCCGTTTGCTCAGGCCCGGCTAACAAGCAGGTGGTGACAACCCACAGGCACAAGGGGACTGAGGAAAGAGCCTGCGAGAGAGGCCCTTGTCTGCCAGTCTGTTCTGCGTGCCAACCTTTGGCTTCTCCCTGGCAGACTGGATGTGACCGCCCTGGCCCTGCAGAAGAACAGGCTCACTAGTCTTTTCCTCCTCTAGCCTCCCCCGCCCCAATCCCACTCCTCTCTTTAGCTTTCCCTTCTTTCTCTCTTTCAGAGCATCCACTGAATTAAATTAGTCACATTCTTAATTAACTGTGTTGGTAAGAGCTCTATTAGGTATTAAATGTTTGTCACAATCCAATTAAAAAATCCATCACAGCAGGACAGGTTCTCTGAGGCCCCAGCAGATTGATGCCAGGGGGCCTGGAGCTTTTCTCTCTGCTAGGGAATGGGTGATGGGAGCAATACCCAGAGAGACTAGAGGCACAGGGGGACTGGGGGTGGCTGCTCAGGGGCCCTCTGGTCTGCCATTCGGATGTTAAAAGCCACACTCTGAGGTCGCTGACTAACCCAGAATAGCTATGCTCCCAGTTGCCCAGGACAGTCTAATGTGGAGTGGAAGGTGGTTGATCACCTCATTTCCATTGTCAAGACTTCCCCTTGCCCCATGGGGAAATGGGGTAAGGAGGGTGTGTGTGTGTGTGTGTGTGTGTGTGTGTTGAGAGAGAGAGCATGTGGCATGTGGGCACACATGGGGGTTGGGTGTGCTGGGGTGGGGTAGGAGCAGTTGATGAACTCAGCTGATAGACGCTTTCAGGCTTAAGTATAATGCCCAGAATTTGGTAGAGCTGGGTTTTGCTTCCCAGGGCTCCCACTATAGCCTAGAGCTGTCACTCAGTGCAGAAAGCACCTCTCTAGTCCATTTTAAGGAGACTTGCTCAGGAGGGAGCTCTCTCTGCTAAAAGGAAAAGAAAAGGAACATTCATCCCTGGACCCAGTCTTTCTTCCTGCGCTTCCCAGGACTTTTCTTCTTTTCCTTTAAACTTTTTCTCGTCCCTCCTCCCTGGTGGGGTGGACACAAAGGTCTTTGCTCCTCATGGACTGAATGACACTTGTCTCCCCCTGCTCCCGCCCCCACATCGCCCTCCCTTCCCTTTGCCCCAAGATGAAGAAGAGAGGCTCACGGCATTATTATTCCACAGGCTGGGCCCCAGCACAGAGGGAGAAAGGAGGGCTCTACGGGTACCAGGCCATCATGAACAAAGTGGGGGTCCGTGTACCTTCCAGGCTGATCACATCCCCCGCTGTCACTTCAGGTTTCCCCGTGTGTTTTGTTTTGGTGCCTGTTTGTTTGGGGGCTGCATTTGCAGCTCTGTTAGCCAGCCAGAGCTATGAAATTATTACTTCTCAGGGTGATTGGCAGGGCCAAAATAGCTTTCACTTACAACGCACTCTCATTCTACCCTCCCTTACCAGCAAATATTAAAAATCCAACCTTCCAAGAAGACTACCCAGATTGAACTGGTTAAGAGCAAGTGTTTATTCCTTGGATTGGAGGCCCCACAGGGCAGGAGGCCTTCCTCCCTCCTCGGCGCTCCCTCTGCATGGAACTCAGTGCTGAGGCTCACGGGAGGCTCTTCAGGGCTTTTGCTGACCAACTGAAGGAGCGAGCTCCCTCCTGAGCAAGTCTCCTTAAAATGGACTAGAGAGGTGTTCTCTGTGCTGAGTGACAGCGCTGGGCTATAGTGGGAGCCCTGGGAAGCAAGACCCAGCTCTACCAAATTCTGGGCTTTATACTTGAGCCCAAAAGATTCCCTCTTTTACTCTTCTAGGACCCCAAATATGCTAACCCTTTTGCTGTCCTAGAAAACAAACATTTAGTTATTGATGCCACCCCTCCTCATTCTTCTAAGTGCTTCTACGGTCTCTATGTGAATCACCTTGTCTGTCCCAGCTTAGAAATCCCTGAGCGTCAGGCCCCTTGTCTGTTTGCTTCCACACGAGACCTGGAGTTATGCTAATTGTCTGAACAAGTGAACATCCGTGTGTTCCCCATGTCCACGGAGGGACCTTCTCCTGGGCCAGTTCAGGCCCATGGACAGGAACCTTTTCTCCTATTTCCTCCAAGAACCCGAAATCCGTTTGAGAAAACCAGATATTCAGAGGAAATGGTGAAGAAGAAAATCAAGGCAAATTTTAATTAAGGATCCCCAGTGAAGGACGCAGATATCTGCTTTAGACTCAGAGACATTGAGGGCCCTGGTTCCAAGGGTCTAGGACAGTCACGTCAGCTCGGTAGATGGGGGCTCGTGGGCAGCGCTGTGCAGGCTGTTGATTCCAGGCCGAGGGAAGAGCACGAGACAGGCAGGCTTAGAATCAGAAGTAGGTGTGCTGATTGCAGCCAAAGAGAAGAGACTAGCCCAGTGGGGGCAGCGTTTCTGAGCTGAAAGGGGAATATGAATGGAAGCTGATGACCACGAAGACTCAGACCAAAACCCTGCAGATGTACCTGCTTCCTCCAAAAACTTCGAGCACTTGGGAGCCCAGAGGGAGAGGTTTAGAAGGTTCTCCAGGGCTGCCAGCCAAAGGAGTGGGGTCGGGGTTGGGGATTCCCTAGTTAGACTCTCCCTTGCTGAATTCTCAGCATTTTGGCCCAGACACAAGTTGGCTTTTCAGAGAAGGCCTGCAGAAACTGCCTTTGGAGAGGGGGTGCCGAGCTGTCAGTCAATGGATATTAAATGACAATGACGATTATCCTTGATCAGGAAGAAGAACAGCACATAGGGCACAGGCTGTTTTCTTCATTAGCCCCTGAGAGCTGTCAGTGCCATGGGAGATAACAATGACATTAGTATCTAACCTTACGGCACTAAAAAATGGTAGAATCCAGCATGTCTCTTTTACCTACTGCTGTACTGTTACAGGGTGGAGTGGGCAGGTTTGGGAACTTTAGGGTGCCCTTTTCCCTGCCCTTGTCTTGAATTGTCCCAGCTCACAGACCAAAGTCAAGGTGGCTACTGAAAATGGTGTCACATACATGAGAATCTTCTTCCTGCCCAAGTTGGGTCTTAGCAGGGCTGCAGCCAAGGCAGGCAAGGAGCTTCTGTTGAGCGAATACACTTGACACTTGCTGGAGCTATTTCATTGGGTCTTCTGAATTGGTCTGCAAGAGGTTTTTTATATTTCCATTTGACTAGCGAGGAAATGAAAGCAGTGAGATAAGTCACTTCCCCGGCATAATATGGATCTAGTCTGAAGCTATTCATCCACGTCTTTATTCAACTATTTATTGAGGGTCTACCAGCAGTCATTTCTGTGCTAGACCGCTGCGTTGCAGGAGATCAATATCCTCTGTCACATTCACAAAAGTCCAGCTCTTGGGCTTCTGTGGATAAGCAGAGCACAGGACTGTCCCGCAGATCTGCCCAGGGCTGTCCTGAGTATGCACAAGCTACTAACACTAGCATTAACACAAGTAAATTTCTGGGCCTTGTAGGATCAGGCCCTGGAGTTTGGGCCTGCTTCACCCCCTTACAGGGGTGCCAGATTTAGCAAGTGAAGATATTTATGTAAAAGATATGGTGTTGTTGCCTGCAACCTTATGCTCTTGCCTGTCACTACCACCCTGCAGAGTGAAGGGTGGCATCTCCATCCACTTGGGGGGCCAGGCAAGGCCCCACGCAGCCTGCCAACCCAGAAGTCAGGGAGGTTCTCTCTGCCTCACTCTCAGATGATCAGTGCTTTTCAACATGGCCAGCTTTTCTGTAAGTCAGGAAGTGTGCCCGGCTCTGGGGTGTTGGCTCCTGGCTGGGGTTCTGCTTCTGTTTCTTGTGGGTCTTGAGAGTTGGATGTGCAGTGGGAGGTGGGGGTTCAGTGGGCACCTCCATCTATGGGGCCACAGACCCCTCATGCTGCAAACCCAACATGTCCAAATTGATCCACCCTCTTTTCCTCAAACCGTTGCCTCTTGCCTTACTTTTTGTATTAGTGAAGGGTTTACCCAACCTAGAATCATGAGGCATTCTCTTTCTAGACATCTCCCCACCTTCCCATGATAACCATGTACTATCTTCATCTTTTCCTCCTGTCCTTACCTCCAAGTCAGAACCTGCCTGCCAGCCACCATCATTGCTCACTGAATTATTTGCATAGCCTTCTCATCCAACTCCCATGGGATGCTCTCAAAGTGATTTTTTCCAAGGTGTAAATCTGATTCTGTACTTGCCCACATTCAGAGTCACCGACTCCCTATTAAACAGTATTAAAACCATTAACATACAACCTTTTAATGATTTTTTTTACCCCCTCTTGCCCCTGTAGACTCATCCCATATCTCTCCCATCTCTGTCTTCTTCTCTCCACCTGAAACATCTGACTTTCCCCAAACACCCTGTTCTTTCCGAACTTTGTCCTTCAAAGTTCAGCTTCATTGTTCTCTCTTCCAGGAAGCCTTCCTTGGCTCAGAGGTGATGTAGATGTTGCTCTGGGTTTCCCCAGTCCCCTGTTTCCCTCAATCACTTATCACGCTGTATTGATTTCATGTTCCTCTGGGGAGCACTGTATCTACACTTGCTGGTTACTCAACAAAGAACAGCTGAATAAGCAAATGAATAAAAAATTACAAGACTGGAAACATTTTATTCACCAACGTTCTGAGTTCGTAAAAAGCCAACTCAGAATCATACCACCTTCTTTTCCTCTGGTGCTCCTGTCTAAGGCAGCAATGCCAGGGGCTCACCGATTCCTCAAATCAGGACTCCTGTCCTGGACATGAGCCTCTCAGAGCCCGGCTGGCTAGATCCCAGTGCTCCTGCCATGCCCCCGTGGCTCTGACAGCTCTCGGGGGTTAATGAAGTAAGCAGCCTGCGCCCTGGAGATAGGAAAAAATGCTAAGGACGAGGTCACAGTACAAGTGAAATGAAGTTCATGTCCTCAATCCTGTGCCGTGCAGACACTTTCCCATATTTCAGCAATGTCAACCGACCTCTCGCTGTTGTTTGTGCCCAAGAGAGAGGAGGGGATAGAGGGGAGACGGTGGGGGCTTGGGTTGCGCTGGAAGGCCCAGGAGGTGTGGGGTGAGCATACGATGAATACCTGCAGGACCATCAAGAGCTAGACTCTGCCCTCACCGAGTGCTGGAAGTCCAGTGCTGGGAGAGCCCCCGCCCTGGGCTGGACATGCTCGGGTGCAAGAGGGATGACAGGTGAAGGGGTCACTTTGTACTGAAACATTAACCAGTGACTCCAATTAGCACCATTAGGGAACCAGCCCTGCCTCTTTCCTTGCCCGCCACCTAAGCCCACTCCCCACAGTCAGCTCGAAGGCTCCTCAGCAAAGGGTCCGGAGGCCTCCTCACACCCCCACCTACCTATCGCTGGAACCCTGGCTTGGCTGGCGGTTGTTAACTTTAACACTCTACTGGGGTCTTTTTTTTTTTTTTTAATTTAGCTTGAAAGTTTACTAGAAAAAAATCTAACTGGGCAATTATGTGCCCTGTGACTGGGCACATCTTTACAAAAAACATGATTAACTGTTTTGTTCCTGGACTGGGGAGCAGTGTTCTTTGTAAAGGGGTGGGAAAGGGGCCGTCACCTACAATATTGACTGACACTTAACGACCCTGTTTTATGTGTGGTAATGGAGTATGCATTTAGAGGGCCATAGGGGTGTGAGTAGACCAGCTATGGGGTTTTCAATTACTTGTTCCTTCACCTACTAACCAGAGTGCCAGGCGCTGAGCTTGGCAATGGACCTTTCCAGAGAATTTTTCTACTCTTGTCTATGGGGAACACAGGCGTTCCAGTGGAAGCAGCAATTACAATGGTTACTGCATTTTATCACTCAAGGGCTTTACTGTCATCTCTTTAGCACTTACGGCCCCTGGTGAGATAATTATCACTTACTGCTGCCTCTGGGAAATGTGGGGAAACTGAGGCTGAGGCTGATGTGCTGGTTTCTGACTGAGGCTGAGGGCCATGAGAGCCCTCAGCAAGCTCCTGGGGGTGCCTGGCTCCCTGTGCCCGTCTCACACAGCCCTGGGAGCTGCCTCCCTGGTAGACACAACACCAGCAGACTGAGCGAGGGGAACTGCCCAGCCAGGCAGGCCAGGCACGCTGGCCGAGGAGACTAGGCTGGTGCAAAGACTGTAGGCTTTGGAGTCAAAGGAGCTGAGTGCCAGTCCTGTCTCTTGCCACTCACGTGAGCTTGCATAAGCCACTTGCTTATTTCTGTTTCAGTTGCTCATTTTCGAAAGGGAGGTAATATGGCTTTCTTTCCGGAGCTGTTGTGATCATTACAGAGAATGTGTGTAATATTAGCCTGGGGCTGGTAACAGTAGGTGTTCAATAAATCGATTACTATGTGTGTTACAGCTGGGGCCAGTGGTTCCCTGGCTCTTTTGGAGATGCCAGGTGGCAGCGTCCGTAACTACCCACAGAACTGCTTCGACCCTCTGTCGAGTTCTTGGTAGTCAAGTCTCTGCTAGAGTGAATCACATGCCAGGCTCCAGTGGGGGCATCTCAGACCCACTGCAGTTATGTCCAACCCGTCCCCTGCTGTGGGGATGCTACACAGCATGCAGGGGTGGTGCAGGGGTGCAGAAGTAGAGGGAAACAGTCTTGGGTACTGACAGAGACACCAGATAGTTCTCCTCAAACAACTAACTGGGAAGGCACTTGACCATTCAATCTGAGGTCCAGCAAAGCAGGGGTCCAGGGTGGGGGCTGGGGGGCATCTCCTGCCTCTTGTGTGTCTCTCATCCTGACTTCTTTCCTTTGGTTAAATGCTCTATATGTTAGTTTCACTGGTGTAAACTTACTGGCTAGATGGTACACCCATCCTTCCTTGGGTCCTAACCTGGTTCCAGGAAGAATGATCAAAAGATATGGATTGGATCAGAGATTTTCAAATGTGAATAATATGTATGCAAATTATCTGGGCGTCTTCATAAAAATGCATCTTTTGGGTTCACTAGTCCTGGATGGGGCCTGAGAACCCACATTTCTCACAAGCTCCCTCTAGTGCTGAGCCATAGCCACACTTTGAGTAGCCAGGGATGGGTGCCCTTTATTCTTTTCCCCCTCTCTCCTTCCTTCTTCCCTCTCTCCCTCCCCGTCTCCCTCCCTCTCTCCCTCCCCCTCTTTCTCTCTCTCCCTCCCTTCCTTCTTACCAATTGCTGCATAATTATTAATTCTACCTTTTCTAAAGGTTGAAGTAACATTGCTTTATAACATTATTTCAGGTAGGTTCTATGTATACAGAGTCATAAATCAACATCTGTGTATATTACATTATGCTTGTCACCAAAAATCTGGTTTCCATCCATATGGTTGACCCCTTTTACCCAATTTATCTCCCCTTCCCTTCTGTCATAGAGACTATTTTGCTCTTACAGTCTAAACTTTTATTTTTGCTTTTTTTTTCATTTTGTTTTCTTATCTTCCACATAGGAATAAAATCATACAGTGTTTATCTTGCTCTGACTTATTGCACGTAGTGTAATGCCCTCTGGGCCCCTTCATGTGGCAGCTGACAGAGCACTCCTCAGCAACCTTACAGCTATATGCCCATCACTCACGGAGACCACATCTCCTTTTTTTTTATTCTATTTTTTCCCCTTTAATTTATATATATTTGACATCAGTTGTAATCCCCATCACCATCTCACCAGTGCACCATCACCTCAGTCCCCCGTGCTCCCGTCTGCCCTCAACCCTCCCTCTCTCCCCTCCCCACCAAGTGTTCCCAATTTGTCCTTGTCTTTTCATTTTTGATTTTTGTGTCTTTCTTGTTATTATTATTATTGTTCTTATTCCTTTCCTTGATCCTTATTTGGTTCCCTTATAGTCCTCCTAGGGGAGGAACCATCTGGTATTTTTCTTTTGCCTTCTGACTTACTTCGCTGAGCATAATCTCTTCCAGCTCCATCCATGTTCCTATGAATGCATCCAGTTGTTCTTTTTTGATTGCTGAATAGTATTCTTATTCACCTGTATGTCGGTGCTGCCTTTTTGACAGGAATCCCAGAGGGGAAAGATGACCAGGGTAGCTTCTCTCCAGGCCTGTCTGGCCAGCCCACACATGGAGGAAATACTGGCCTAGGCTTTTGCCCAAAAGCAGGGTTGGTCGCATCTGGTCAGGGGAAAAAAAAACGTGAAAAGATGTGGCTCTTCAATAATAACTACTGAGGGTTAGGGGGCTCTCTCAAGCCGCACAGCCAACCCCCTCTAATGCAGCGTCCCCCAGCGAGGTCCTGTGTCTGTCACACAGCTCCAGCTGAGCCCGCTACCTTCCCAAAGCCTCATCCTCGGATAGTGCTAAGTACTGGTGAACTCACCTTATTTTGGACAGGAGTTCCTTCCACGTAGACTCCCCAAGTCATTTTGTCCTCTGGGATCCCATAGAGGAGAGAAATCCCTCACCTGGGGCATTATTTAGTATGCATCCCTCTTGCTACCAGTCTCCAGTTCTGAAGACTCTTAGGTATTTTTATTCTTTCAGCTGGTCATAGGCAGTCACAGCTCTCAATCCTCTGCCATCCTGGGCACCCACTTCTGAGCATACCTACTGTCTGTGCTGGCATTTAAAGGGTGGGATCCAGGCCTGAGTAGTGTGGCCCTGTCTCCTCCCTTCCTCACGTCACTATGTGATATCGTTTGATCTAGAACCCCTGTCTTAGGTTGCTTTACTTTCTATGTGTATGACTTTTTGCCATCACTTCATGTCACTGGTTCGTAGGGAACTTAGAGTCAATGAAAACCTTATGTCTTCTCTGTATGTGCTGCTGACAAGTCGTCCCTCCCTCACCCTCCCCTTGAACAGTTTGCTTTCTTATAGTGCTAGAAATTTGGCAATCCAGGGCAGCCCTTTGCCTCTCAACACACTACAAGAGGCCTCTCCATCCTGCTTCTAAAGTTAGTTTTCTCTTCTTCTCCATAGTTCCTTGGGACAAATGCTAGCTCTGAACTGATCTTGTGGGTACCAGAGTCCCACTTGCAGTTCTTTAAGAGGTAAGTGTCCTGAGCGAGGCACTTACCTGTACTCAGGTAGAGTACAACCCATCCAGGTGGGAGCTCAAGGACCCCTCTAGCTGTTAGATTTTAGTATCTTCTCAACAAGAAAATCCTAGAGACTTCAAAGACTAGTTGTAATTTTTCTGAGCACTTGCCAAGGGCAAGGCACAGAAGTCCCCTATTATTTGCAGACAAGGGGTAAGATATATGGTCTAAGGCCCCTACTGGAAGCCTAAAACCACAGACAGTAGCAAACTCAATATGTACCATGTTTCCCCTCATGCCCACATGCCTATGTGTTTAATTTCTAAGTTAGGCAAGTAAGAGATTAACAACAACAAAATATAATACAGTTGTGTGAATGTATTCTCTCAAAATATCTTATTGTATGTAATATTTTCACAGTTAATAGTAACTGAGGCTGTAGCTATAACTGGGTACCTGGGACATCAGAGAAGGAAATATTGGACAGTGGGGGAGACTACTGTACCATCCCAGTGATTTTATGTAAATCACCTCAGTTAATCCTTCTAACCAATCACTAGGATAGAAATGAATCCCACTTCACAGATAAGAAAAATGAGGCTTGAAGATATTGCTATTTCAAAACTTGGATTTGAACATGACTTTGTCTGAATCCAAAGCTCAAATCTTAGTCATTCTGTCTGGAGTAATTAGTGTTTGCTCTGTGGACATGACTTCTATTCCAGGCTGCCAAGCAGGTGAGCCCTTGAGTACAAGCACAGAGGAAGCCCACCACAAACCCCTTGGTTTCCTCTGGCCAGAGCAACTGCGGGGAGATGCTACAAGAGGGAAACAAGACGTAAGAGTGCTTTGATGTAAAGGATGATGTAAATGATGTAATAAGTGCAAGTGTGATTAGATACCAGGTTATATTCTCCTGGTTGTTCTTGCCCAAATCCAGATCTCTCACAAGTACCAGAATGTTCTCATGAGGCTGAATCCATCTTCCCTGGTTGCTCACCTGTGGTTTCTGGTTCTAAGCCCCATGCTCCCATCCTGGCCTCTTTCTGCTAACACGTGGAGAGGGCAAGTGTCAGGAAACTAAGTTCAACCTGAGAATGGGGTGGTCTCAGGCACTGGGGGTGGAAGCAGGAATGCCTCCTTGGGTGCTTGTCAAAGAGCATTTTTGTCTGGCCCTCCACTTACGATGGCCAGTGTACCCCTCGAGGCCAGAAAGCGACATGGGGATAGGCTGAAAGGAGAGAGTGGGGGGAAGGTGCTAAGGGTGGGAGACTGGAGGGAGGAATACTGGGTAGAGGTAGAGGAGGAGGAAACAGAAAACTAAAGTCAGGGGGAAAGAAAGGTCCAGCAGGGGGAGGGGACAGGAGCTGTGTACAGTGCCACAGCTCCCTTAATCTCTTTAAATTTTTCCTCATTGATTAAGGATTTGCAGCAAAATCCCTTGCTATGGGAAGACATTTGCTTTATTCCACTCAGCTGTCAAACAGAGGCAGGCCTCTCCCAGGGTGGGGCTGGCTGTGCAGTGCAGAGAATGAAAAAGGTCTTGGAACTTTCTCCTGCCTTGAGACCCAACCCAAGTGCTCTAGTCAGAGAACTTTCCTTGATGTCCCTCATAAGGGCTCCTCCAGTGTCCACACCCCTTGCTCTGAGATCCGCTTTCTTTATCTATGACACCAGGATGTAGCTTACTTAGCACAGGGACTATTTGATCATGTCTCATGCGTTCCGGGGTCAGGTGTTCAGACAGTGATGGCGGGAATGGCTCATCTCCGTTCTGCAGGTCAGCTGGGGCTGGAAGGACCGAGATGCTTTTTCATGAGTTATTCCACTGGGTCATGTTTGGAGACCTCCTTTCCCCTGCGAACTGCTTCCCCAGTTCTCCATGAAGTCTGGTAGATAGCAGGACCTCCGGAAATGTTGACAGTATAAATATATGACTAAAGAATGGGCTGAAAGAACATTGACTATATTTTGAGGTGACACCCAAGTCCAAGGCATCAGGAAAATGTTAACAGGCAGCCTGAATGGGGAGTCTTCTAGCCAGTCCCTGTCCCAGAGTGGAGTGTTCCAGATCAATGTTTTTCCTGGAGCAGGCCTCCTGGACCCAGGGCCCCATACCTCTGGCACCTCCTCTCCTCCCTTAAAGGTTCACCTCTGGTTTCTCCTCATCTAGAAGTCTCCGCTGAGTCAGCAGAGGGAGGGAACTTGTCTTCACCCTGGACCGCGTTGCAGGCTTAGCACTCTGCTGGCCGCCGACTTTCCTGACCTTTTTGTTTCTCCTGAGACCTCACAGGGCTCTGTGACCCCCACATTGCTGTGTTCTCTGGCTTCTTTGTCACCCACTTCTAACTCCCTCCCCCAGGTCTGTGATAAGACTGGGCATCTTTTGACATTCCCACACACACTAAATGAATAGAAACTATACATTGGTGGAACATTTGTGCCTTTTAAAGGACGTTTTATGGCCATCCTCCCTTGCTCCTCCGTAATCCAAGTCTGAGAGGTAGACAGGGCATTTTACTGATAGAGAGACTGAGGCAGACAGAAAAGGGATTTATTGAAGGCCACATGCCATCAATCTCTGGTAAAATTCTCTTTAGGCTGTTGGAAAGGTGACCTTCCCACCAGGCCCGGGTGATCGAAGTCCTCAGGGACTGCGCCCCTAGCTGTTCCAATTCCTGGTGCTGACTGGGTGCCCCTGGGCACTGGTTAGCCTTTCAAGCCCAAATAGCAGTTATTGATTTGTTTCTGACCTCTCTGCCTCAAGTCCCAGCTGGTCATGAGGTCTGATTCCCATCTCATGAGGGACCTTCAGCAGAGCTTCTGCTATTCAACCTCCTATTTTAAAGATGGGGAAACTGAGTGCAGAGAGGGGATAAGGCTGGTTCCAGGTGACTCAGGGTGCTGGTGTCAGTTTTGGGAGGAAAAGCCAAGTCTCTAGCACCCTCCCTTTGCTGGTGAAATTCCTGAAGTCATTACCGAGTCCTCAGATGGTGTTTGGTGTAGTTTTTGTCGCTGTAGTTTGTGTGGCCTTTGGGTCATTACGAGAAACAGAACTCCTTCCCCATGAGCATCCTTTCTATTTCAGACAGTCACACGTTTACCCTCAACAAAACCACTGAGAGAGTCAGGTCAGGGCCACTGTTCCTTAAGATAGGTGGGGAGACTTAGGAGCAGGGATTGACGAAGACCAAGGCCTCCTGGGTCTCAACGAGACTTCCTGCTCTCTCATAATGGGATTCAACTGAGGGTGCAGAGGGGGATAAGTCAAGAGGGAAGCAGGAGTGAAGGGGAGCCTGGGGCCAGCCTGCCTGGTCGCCTGGGTGCTGCATCCAGGCAATATCTCTTCTTGGTTCTCCCTGGCCGCCAAGTGGAGGCAATTGCTTTGTTATTGCTTCTACTTCTCTAGTCCCCTCATGAACCTGGGACTTTAATGGGGACCTCAGAGCATCCATCTGATAAGGAGCATTCAAGTCTGCTTCTGAGAAAGGGCAGTCCCTTCTCACTCCCTTCTCTTCTCTCCACTCTCTCTTCTTCCTTGCCTGCTCTACCTTATCTCCTACATCTTCCTTCTCACCTACTTCCTCTAATATTCTCTCTGTCTGTCTCTCTCTTGCTCTCAGAGTTCACAGGGCATGCTGTGGACACACAACCACACACATGCACCCCCTCGGACAAGCCTATGAATGCATGACCACCTCTGATCCTGCTACATACACCCACCCGCATGCGCACACAAGCCACGGAAGTATCCTCACTCACTAATGCCCCCAGGCCACAGTCCCCTTCTCCCTTCCTCTGCTAGCTCCAGAGCAAGGCTGCTGTGACTGACACTTGTGCTCTGAGCAGTGTCATGCTGTGGGGAAAATACTTCTCCAGTGACACGCACCCCAGCCTGGGCTAATTGGGACAGGAGGGAGCATAGGCAGTGGAGCAAGGTAGCTCCAAGCCAACCCAGGTTTCTATCTGAGCAGAGCACCTCAGAAACACAGCATCTCCCACCAAGGGCTGTGATTTCAGGACCAAACTGTAACCAGTGGTTGGGCCCCTGGGTGGTTGAGTTAATGGAGTTGGGAGATTTTTCAGTGAGAGTTTATTGGTGCAGACCCAGCTCCGGTCAGCAGGAACTGAGATATTTGTATCTGACAGTTGATGGCTACTGATAGCTAGAAGAGGGTCCCCTGCCCACCCCACCATGCAAAAGAGGTCATCGCCTGGCTGGTGCAGAGCTTGGTGAGCTGATGGAGACTTGGGACAAATTAAGAACACACACACACACCATCTTCTACTCTGCAAAGACAGATTTTTCCAGAGTACCCTGTCTGAGCAGATGGATTCATGGCTTGGTGCTTCAGTGTGATTCTACCTCTTTCTCTGGAGGTCACCGTCTTGCACAGCACATACGGCTAAGTGAACAGAGCACTGGCAGGGTTCCAGGCCCCTCGATCCCTGGGATCTGAACACAGATTGTATAACCATGCCAGGCAGCCCTTACCAAACACCTCACCATCTCCCCATGGGCCCTGAGGAGTCTCCTCCAGGTGCTTTTTAATGACAGACCTCTCCTCCACCTCTCTGTCGCTTTCCCTCCCAGGTGAGGGCACTGGTGTGAGGCCTGCATGTCCCTCCTCAGGGAATGACCAGAGCAATTCACTACTATAAGGTCACAGCTGGCTCCTTGATAACAGCAGCAGGAGAAGCAGCAATAATAACACTCATTATAATCATTCAATTGCAAATAATCCTTCACAGTGTCCAAGGAATTTCTTGAGAGCATCTGTGATGAGGAGAACCCTGAAGCACTCCCTGGCATTTCTCTATTTTGAGGTGCAGCCTCGTGTGGGGATCAGAGAATGGAGCTTAAAACTAAGTTGATCTGAATTTGAACCCAGCTCTTGCCTGTCACTACATCAGTGAGTTTTATGGATTCTCTAGGGCTCAGTTCACTTGCAAAATGGAGGTAATAGGACCTGTCTTATTGGGGAAATCCAGTGATATTTTTTATCCTAGGATTGGACACAGGGTAGATTAATAAGAAAAGTGATGGAGCCCTAATAAGGATTTAACTTTTTGGAAGGAGCTAAGATAGAGCAGGTGGGCCTAGAAGAGAGTGAACTGTGCTTTTGGTTTACTTCATTTGCAGGGTACACTGCAATGAGCACGTTGCCGATCAGGTACTCATTCGGGGTGCATGGGCTGCAAGTGGACAAGCCTCCACCTCTGCCCAGCAGGGATTTGGAAAAGTCAGTCCCAACGCACCTAGACCTTAGTCAGCCATGAGCTTCAAAAGGCATGGGACCAAAGAAAGAAGGACTTACTGGGACAAATCTTACAAGGGGTTGACGGATGGAGGCTGGTGGGTGGAAAGAGGTAGCACTCCAAGAAGAGAGAAGAACTTCAAACAGACACCAAATGTGGAAGAGTGAAAGTGTCCACTTTCACAAGGCCTAGGGATACAAACAACACGTTAGGGCAGGTTTCAGTGCAGTGACTTGGAAGTTGTGAGTCCCCAGAGATCCTGAATGGGAGAAAGATGTTCACTTCCCAGATTGGCATCAAGGGGCAACATTCTACCTCTTCTCTCCAAGATGGAGTGGGGCTCAGCTTTCCCTGCATTTCTGCATTCTTTCTTTTATCCATGGCAAATACCAATTTTTAGATGCTTTTCCAAACACCTGGAACATTCTGAAGCTAAAACCAGCATCGTGCTCTTGAAAAGCCCCATCTAAAAAGACATGTACACACCAAAAAGAAATTTGGTTACCTTGGGACCATTAAAAACAATAAGCAGGAAGGAACTGGAGAAATTTTCAGTGATGCTCTAAACAGGGAAGGAACAAAAAGACTACCTATATGTGTTGGGGTAGTCAAACCATGTGCTTTAGGATAACACTCAAATCTCCTGGGGTGGGGAAGAGTGTATCCTTCAAGCTGTGTTTTACATATTGTAGCAAAGGGGAAACTGTTCTCTTAAAAAGAAAGATATTCTCAAGAACTCAAATATTTAAATCGCTTTATTATATTGAACTTCAATTTATTGCAAACATAAAGCTAAGTATGTACATTCTTCATGCTTGAAAACCTTATGCAATTATAAAGGTAAATTTATAAATTAAGTCCAAATTAAAAAAAATCCACATTCAAACTAATCACATCAATTTAATAAGAGACGCTGTTGTTTTGCTCATAATGAAGCTTTGCTTATTAAGTGAATAGCAAGTCTGACTACTGAGTAATACAGTGCCAGTTCCTTCCCTTCGAGATATCTGTATATGTTACATAATAACCCAGTGTTTCTACCACTTGTCTTTTTCCTGTAAACAGAAAGCTGAATTAATTACATCCTTTAAATTATGGCAAGCTGTCATAATTTGTCATTACAAGGCCCCTCTTTGTATTATTCCATTTTCTTCTTCTTCATTGTTCCTGCCTTCCCAGTTTACTCCCATCCCCATAAATACCCACTTACCCACTTGAATGTGTCTGATTCATGCCTTGGACATTTGAGGATTTTGTGTGTTCATTTCTGTTTTATATATATATATATGTATACACACATACATATATATATTTATGATTCTGTTATAATTGATTGTTTTGTAACTCAATTATAATTGATGTGATATTGAGCAATATATCATTCTCTTCCTTACTCGCCCCCCACCCCCCCCCATTTATTGCCCACATTGTTGAGCATCTAAATATTGCTTCTAGCTGTGCTGAGCGTCATGCTAGGCACTGATACATTTTTGTTGGCAGGTTACATAGGGATGAACACTTGGGTTGCCTCCAATTTCCAGCTGCCACAAATATAGCCTTAGCCAATCTGCTCGTACATTTGTGTGAGGTCTTTTTCTGGCATGTGTCTCCAGCATTGGACTTGGTGGCTACTACATATGTCTGCATAGATAATTTCAAGATTATTTTCCAAAGTCATTGTGCCAGGCTGTTCTTCCATTAAGACATTAGGTGTCTCTTCTCACTTCCTTGTCAACCCTTGACAGTGTTTACCAACTTGATGCACATAAAGGATTATCATTGTTTTCATTGGCATCTTTCCCTAATTAATGGTGATTTGACCATTTTCATGTATTTGTTAACCAGATTGTTTTGCATTTCTGTGAATTGTCTACACCCAACTTAAGCCTGCTTTTCTGTTGGGTTTTCTTTCCTGTTCATTGCTTTTCTGTTGGGTTTTCTTTCCTGTTCATTGCAGATTTTATATCATAGATATTCATTTCTTATACATTTTATACTTTGGAACATCACTTCCAACTTGGTGATTTATCTGTTAATTTTGTCTGCGTGGCCACCATTGAATGGCTTGTGTAATTAAGATGTAGGTGAATTTATTAATTTTTTACTTTGTTGTTTGTGCCTTTCAACTCATTTAAAAAGTGCTTTCCCAACTCAAAGTGACAAATATACTGTCATTTTAAAAAAAAAATCTATGAACTAAAAAGTATAAAGTTTGCTCTGGTTTTTAAGTGTATCCCTTTATCAGGTTGAGAAAGTTCTATTTAGTTTTTTGAAAGTTATTTTTAAATCATATATATGTTTATACTTCATCTGATGATCTTTCTGACTATATTAAAACAATATAGTTTTAATTGCTATATGGCTATAATGATTTAAAAGTTTCACATGTGAAACTACCATTTCTTTCCTAGTATAAATCTTAGTTGATTATAATCTTTAATTGTTCCAATTCACTGTTGTATTTAGTTATGTAATATTCTATCAAGAATTTTTGCTTTTATGTACATCCATGAAATAAAATTGTAATTTTTGTCTGTATTATTTTCATCAAGTTTTAGGCTCACAATAACATTGACCTCATGAAATGAATTGGGCATCTTCCTTTTTCCATTTTCTGGAACAATTTAAACAAAGTGAAGATTATTGCTTGGTTATGAGATTATTGCTTATATAGACTGTACCTGTATAAATGACCAGTGTCTGCACCTGTACAAATGTCTCTTTGGAAGGCGTCTCCAATGGCCTTTGCAATATCTGTAATACATACTGGAGTTTATGGTTTACCCATTTTACATAATTTTGTCAACTCCACTGAAACATAGCTACTCACCAAATTTATATTATTTTTTAAAAATCTCTACTGTGCTTGCGTTTTCCTGCTTTAAATTATTTATTTCTCTGTTTATTCATTCATTCATTTGGCTTAGGGTAAAAGCCTCTGTATTCTTCTTGGGTCTGACCTCCCCATTTGCCACCCACCCCTTCTCTTGCTCCAAGGTAACCTCCCCTCAGAGGACTCACTGACCACAGCAGTGTCCTGGTTTCAACAGCCTAGCATGGTGTTTTTGAGGGTGGTGTGAGAAGAGTTAGTACCTAGGCGGGAGAGGGGCTAGTAGTGAGGTGAGGGGGCTTAGTGATGCACTGGGGGAGGGAGTGAGGGGAGTGTAAACTTCTATGGACTATGTTTGAATGATTGAAATGAAAGTGAAAATACAACATTTAAAAATTCCTTAGATTTCAGTTCATTGCAGTTTGAGAAACACTGTTCTGAAGGAGTTCTACTTGCTGGGATGCTTTGGTTCATTTATTTTAAATATTAATCTTTTAGACTCTGAGTACAATTTAACATGAAGAAATCACACTATTGTACCAGTTAAAGAAAAGGTCACTGAGGCAGAGCAAAGGACAGGTGCCAAGACAGAAGGGTAGATGAAGGCAGGGGTAACATGAGGTACAAGTAGGGCTAGAAAACCCACATGCATGGGAAGGGCAGGGAAGGATGGAACAGCAGAGCTGTAAACCGATGGAGCCTCCTGGAGAAGTGGTGATGATGAACCTGCAGGAAGGTCACTGGCTTGCCCTTTCGGAGGAGTTTCAGGAGAGCGTGGGGGCCAGAACTGATGACTGGGTGGTGGAGAGGCGACCTCGGGGTAAAAACATCCAGGGGGCATTCTTGTAGGGTCCCTTTCCCCTAGCTGGGCCCTGTGCTAAGTGCTGTGGCTGCATCGGGAAGCAAGAAAGATGCTGTCCTCATACAGTTTATGGCCAGACATGGGGGGTGAACTTGACATAGCAAACAGCTCAGTGACATCATCATTTCCAATGTTGAGCAACAAGTACTGAGCTCTAAGCAGAAAATCAGCAGAGGATGTGAAGAAAAGGGATTATAGGCAGAGGTCCTATACACAGGGGTCAAGGAAACTGCTTTGAGACTGTTTTAAGCTGGGACAGAGAAGGCAGAGATGGAATAGTTGGGCTTTTTGAGGCAGATAGAGCAGGGGAAACTCTGAGATGGAGGGTTGATAGGTGCTCAAGGAAAACCAAGGAGAGAAGGAGGAGGAAAAGGGACGGGAGTCATCCTGAGGCGAGGCGTAGGGAACCAGCGGAGACCTCCAGCATAGAGCACTCTAAGCATGTTTTCTGGTGTTCTGGCTGTGGGGAGGAAGGGGGTCTGTGGTAAGAGTAACAGGAGGCATTCAGACATGAGGTGGGGGGACGGAGAGGCAGATTGGGAAGGAGTTCTGAAGGCAGAGCTGACAAGGACAGGCACGCATGAGACTTGGATGGGGCGTGAGGGGAGAGAGACACTAATGCTGATGCCTGACATTTTCAGGCAGCCATGGGGTAGATGGTGTTGACTGAAATAAAAGTCTCAATGATAGAAGTTATCGATCATCAAAGTGAGGGCTCAGTTTTACTCTGTGGAAACTATTCCAACAATCACAAGTTACAGTTCAGTTTTTATACCTTCTTAGAGATTCAGAAGAGAAAAGAGCAGTGAGTGATGGATGTCAAATTGTAATTATTCTTAACAGGGTCTTCTGGGTTTTGTCCATAGGATTAGATCTCTTGATTTCCTAAATTATCTTGACCTAAAGAGATGTGCAGAGGAGGGTAAATGCTAAAGTTTAATCACTTCCCTGGTTTCTGAAGACTGTGTTGTGGAGAGGCAAAGTGGTTCCCATTGTCTAAATCTTCTTGGTCTGGATCCTTGGTCCCTCGTGGGATTGAAAAGGTTGATTTACCTGCAGCCAGAAAAGTCCTGTCTGGTGACTTCATAGAACAGGATAGAGGTTCTAGCCTCTTCTGACCCGAAGCCTTTGCAGTTGGCTTTGCTCTCTTGTCTGCTAGGCCAGGAAGAGGGATCTCAGAGCATTTATACTATGTTCACAATGGTGACACAGTTCCTGCAGGAGGAAGACTAAGGTGGCATAGGCTGAGCCTCTGGTGGGCAGAAGAACCCTGAAGAGTAGGAAAAAGGAGGAAGGTGACTTTAAGGAAGGGGGAGAAGACTGAGGGAGAAGACCAAGTTAGCTTGTGATTGAAAGAGAAAGGTCACGTTGAAAAGAAGAGTGTGGGGAGGAAGACCCTACTGAGAAGTGATGCTTCAGAATGAGAGGGAGGCTCCTTCCTCAGCAATGGAGCAAGAAAGGGAGAACATTTGCAATGGTGAGAACTAAAATTGTGCCAGCTTAGTCTTCTTAGGATGCCAAGTCACCTGCTGCCATGTTGGAGTGGAGTGAAGGGTGTATGAGGATGAGGCTGCCCCTTTATGTTAAGATGGATTAACAGAGGCTGCATTCTCACTGTTAACTTCTATCTTACCTGACTGGCCTCACACAGGTCTTTTTCATTCCAGCAAAGATGTTCATTTTTAAAAAGTGGAGCTCTATATTCATTAAACATTTATCAAGTGCTTACTATAGACAAAACCTTTAAAGGTTTGAGGGTCCAAACACGGTGAAGCATTGTTCCCTGTTTCCAAGAATTCACAATCTAGTTAGGGATGTGGACAGCTAGAGCAGAGCTATAAAACCAGGCAGAACAAAGTGCTGGGAAGGAACTGTAGGCAACAGGAGGCAGGAGAGGAAATAAAATTTTGTTCTGGTGGATGGAGGGCAACTTGGGTCAGAGAGGACCTCATGGAGAAGAAAATTTAAAGGATGGCTGGAATGTTTCCGAAAGGTAGAGGAGGGCAGGTGAGGGTCAAGGAGAGCCAGAGCTGATTCCTCATGCCATCTGCCTGGAATACACCTGTGGAGGAAGATCTGCCAGGGACCTAAGTGGAAAAGTTACATTGCTAGGGGTTCTGCCTTTGAGAAAAACCCACACCAATTAGCATTGCAACAGAGGGACAAATGTGGCTCTTTCTTTTGGGGTCTACCTTGGGGACTCTCATTCCTGACACACACCCCCAGCACACACAGCTCATGAGCATGGAAGGCCCCTCTGCCTCAGAGGAGCTCATGTCTTTTAGAACTTGAGGCTTTCCAAAGCACGGTGAGCACTGCAGTGAGGACTATTTTCATTATTGTTGCCATCGTGATTGGCATTTTGCACACTGCCTGTTATCTCCTTCTGGTGTTTAGCAGCTTGGAAATGTTCTGCCTGAATTTTTTCATCTAGGCAGAACCATTTATCCCACTTCCCCTCCTCCCTTCACTTTGCTTCTTTCTCCTAAAAGAGAGCTGGAGCCACAAACTTTTTTTTAAGGCACGAACTAGTGATGAGAGTGTTTTCAAAGATTATAACAGAGAAAGGCTGTATGTGATTGAAAGAAAAGCTCTTAAAGAATTAAATAAAACCTTATCTTCCTAAATTTTAAATCTGTCCCTCCCCTAGAATATACACTTGAGCAGTTATTTTGTGTACGTGTAGAGTGAACAATTCTAATTGTTCACAGGTTAGGATGAGCTTTCAAGAAAACACAATGCTCCCTTTTCTGCATATGCCAAACATTTTCACCCAGGGCAAAATCAGCTGCTATTTTAAACAAATTGATTTTTCTGGAGGATGCTGTAAAAATATTATTGCATACAGAACCAGCCTGGGGCAAAACTGTGTGAGCCAAGTGAAGTTTTTCTGACTCTTCTTCCCTGTTTGGGGGCTGACCTCCTTAGCACCTATTCATCTGCCTGAGGGATTAGGTCTTCTATGGAGAGAACTGGGAGCCTGGGAAGATGGAGTCACCTGTGACTCAGCCACTAATCAGATATCTCCTCCC
Organism: Galemys pyrenaicus; assembly: GCA_019455555.1. NCBI lineage: Eukaryota > Metazoa > Chordata > Mammalia > Eulipotyphla > Talpidae > Galemys > Galemys pyrenaicus. Next base: position 341,912 of record JAGFMF010011697.1, read on the forward strand.
GTCTTTGAGACATAACATGAGCACATTGGATTATGAAGGGTTACAAAATCCAATTGTAGGATGAGGAAGATCATGTAAATGGGTGAATAGGACTGGCAGATAGGGAGTGATAGGGATTGTGGTACACTGCAGAGGAAGCCTGCAGTGACTAAGCACAGGCACTAGTCATTCTACATCAGTAGTGTGAATCTGGTATTGCCTGAACTTCTAGTTTATTTTTTTTATAAAAAACAAACAAACAAAAAGACATTTATGTGAAAATTTCATATTTCGACCACTCTCCTGGCCATCCAAACATGTGTAGGTAGTAAGATTGTGATCTCTGCATCAGGTTACATTGATAACACATTTGGTTTTATCAGCAGATGGTTGAAGAGTAAGGTTCTATGTTCTCTTATTTTTATAGCATCTACATAAGATAGGAAGCCTGAACAGTAGGTTTCAGTGGTGGAGCCAGATTTTTGATAGACCATTGAGAAAGTTATTTGCAGCAAGACTCTGCCTGGTGCTGCGCCTGGTCTCCCAGTGGATTATGCCACCACAGCATCTTGGTGCTTTAGATATACACAAGACCTGCACTGTTAATGTGGCCTCTTTCTAGTAAAAAGTCACCCAGTCAGTGAAGTCAAATCCACATGAAGAGCTGGTCTATGCCCCAGATAACATTCAGCACTATGGCCACTTGAGTCAGATAGGACCCGCCCCCATTTTGTTGTCATGGAATGGGAAGTTTGGCAGGACCTAAATTATGAGGGAGGAGGGGAAAAACTGAGGGGCAAGTCTTTGATCATATAGTTATACTCATTAGATTATCTTTATTTTACGTCCATTGACCAAGCATGTTCACCCTTTAATATACAACTCAAAACCCACCTTCTTGCCTTGGCATACAGGAATTAATTAGGAAACACGTCCCCCTGTCTGATGCCCTTCTTATGACCCTAAGTCCAGGCAAGTAGAACCACCAAGTTTCTTAACTTTCATAACAAAATATCAGCTTTGTCATGTCTGTAAGATCTGCATCTAAAAATATCAATCTAAAGCATACGACCCTCTCTTCTTTCAACATTCTAGTATTTACCAGTATTCCGTACTGACATAACTGCTCTCCAGTTCTAGACAAAAAACTTGGTTGAAATAACTGATACATTTTAAGTAGATGCCAGTCATTTATTGCTGAAAGTTTATTAAATTCTCTCCCTGACTCTTGTTGGGTTGTCTAGAAAGTTGAATTCCTGAACTTATTAACTTCCTTCCCTGCAGAAATATTTTCACTGACTCATGTTGGTTACCACGCCAGGACTTTTATGGGAGGCCATTTTAAGAATCAGTCAAATGAAGAATATTTCCCCATTTTCTCTAAAAATTGTTGTGCAAGCTATTGTCCATTATGTTGTTCAATGTTCCTGATACGATGATCCACATTATAAATTTCACTCAGAATTTAATATCAGGAAAATGTATGCTTCTCTTGGCAAGGAAGCATACTTTCTCGGTCGTAATCACAAAGTATCCCAACCTTCTTCACCTGGGCTACTGGGGCTCTGAAAGTCTGCTTTCCTGCTCACAGCAGTGCCATCCATTCCCAGAGGAGGAGTCCAATTATCTTTTGGTTTCATTTTCTTAGTGTTGATCTGTTTTAATTTAAATTATCTTCTGCATTTCTGTGTATCTATATTTTATCACATCTTAAAATAGCTTTGGAAGGAGTACATAAAATTTGTTATCATTTCTGAACATGTCATTTTATTACTGGTAGCAAGTTATTTCATTTATATTTCTTTAATCTCCTCACATGGGATTGCAATTTTTAAAGATCTTTCAACTGTACTTAACACAGAGTTTACACTTAGTTAACATTCAATAAATACTTGCTAATTTGTTCACTTCAACATTGAGTAATGGCTCCTTCCCAAGACACTGGGTAAAAGAGAAGAGCTTCAATCACACAAAGAGTGAAAGTTTATTCATAAATATCAAGTAACAGAAGAGATAGGTTTCACTCACTTTCTCCCTCTATAAATATGGTTTCTGACACAAAAAGTAGAAGTGTGATTCATTCCATGATTCTTGGATTCAAGGGCATTCTAAAACCAGATCAGCCCCTCTACTGTGTTTTAAGATTTCTTGCACTTAACAAACATTTACTGAGTGTTCATTATGTGCCTAGTATGCATGGGGCAGGGAGTCAGAGGTGATAGAGTGTGATCTATCCTGAGAGTAGCATAGAAAAGAAGATAGACCTAGAAGCACAATTCACAAAATAGCCCCAGGACATTGCATTAGAGTCATGTCTTCTTGGAGTGGCCTGACTTTGTGGAACTGGGTCAAGGGGACGGAGAATGATGACCATGAAGAATCAACCACTGGTCAGCTGTACTGTGTATGTCCTCACATAAGTTAGTCTCTCTCCATCTTCCAATTCTTGGCCCAGTAAGACCAATACCACTGTGTTGGTGACTTTTGGCCTCTCCTAGACAGCCCATAACCATGATGTGGCTGAGCTGAGGGGTGAGACAGCTCACATTAAGGATAGAAAAATGCTTACTGTCTTACAGAAAAATGCTTACTGTTCATTATAATAAGGTGGCACTTATTATAAGGTGGCACAGATTAGATCTGCAATATATGTGACCAGCTACCTCAAAACTAGTCTTATCACTGAAGGAGGAAGGCTGTGTTGCTGAGCAATGTGTCTGTTGGTGCATGTTTACATAAACTGCTTATGAACCCTTTGGGGTAACAAGTTAGTAGCATGCCTACTAACTCACTTGACTCTGCATATTGCTGTATTTTGACTATTTTTTAGTAATAATATTCTTGGGAAAATAACAAGTGATGGTCACAATTTATTTCAAAGTGTGTTTAGTAATTTAGCATGCATCTGTGAAATGTTGCTTAATCCTGGGTGGTCTGTGTGCATAATTATGTTTTAATTTGCACATGATTGCTGACTCTCCTATCACTTAAACAATCAGGATGCATCAAATGACTGGCTGTTGTCTTATAACATTTTGTTTTCCCCTTTGGAACTATTGGAAAGAGACCATCACATCCCACAACCATCTGCAATATTGCATGCGGATTGCTGAATACTGAGTAGATATTATGAGTATTGAATTTGGCAGCACTTCTGTGGTCATATTTCTATGTATTTTTCATTGCCTACTGAAAAGAAAATGAAAAGAAGGAGGGAAATGATTAAAAAGTTCTCTAGGCTCTGCAGAATTGTCCTTGCATTTCTAGATCCCTCTCTTTCCCTCCTTTGTTTTCTTTTCCTCTCATAATAACAACAGTATCTTGCCTTGACAGAACACACATATTTTCAAAGCATGGTCCAAAAGTAGTGTATCTGGCCTTTAGGTTGACTCTTGAGATGAGGGACAGACCAGTCAAACATCCACCGCACACATGAGGAATCTGAGGCTTAGAGTGGTGACTAATAACCTGATTACTCAATGTTAGTCTAGGAGAGGCCAAGAACTCTTAATTCCTACTTCTAAACATTGCTTCTCAATACATTGCCTTTTAACTGCAGACTGATGCAATGGGAGGTAATCCCTATCACAACTCAGAGCACATCTTAAGGATGTTGAAAATGTCTACAGAATTGGGCATAAGAGGCCCACATCTATCTAAAAAGTGGTCCTCTTATAGATGAAGAAGCCAGAATATCTGTGTATTCTTTCTGGGTTCACTTAGTTTATCATCACCTATCAGTAATGGGAAAGACATCTTGGTTTCCTTTCCCTCATCCCTTGCCGTAGAAATTACCAAGTTCTGTTAATGTTTCCTCTAAGGATTCTCCAAACTATTCTTTCCCCCCTTTTCCAATTGTCTTTTCCCTATTTCAGGAATGCAAATGTGGTCATGTCCATTTTAGTGATTCCTTGCTGCTTACAGAAGAAGTTCAAGTTGCTTTCATTTAGCCACTCAGTGCTGCTCCAGATACTACTCCTACAACTCCCAAACTCTAGCCTCAAGTTTCAGGAGTACACCAATTTATTTGCTCCCTTGCTTCTGCAGAAACTGTTCTCTAGGTTTACAAAATCATCCCTCTCCAGCATGCACAAACACAGATATCCCACAAACGCATATATACCACATGCACACACGTGCACACAATGCCCACGTGGCTGTCTGCTGTGGACTGGAGGCAGGGTGATAGAATGTTCTTCAAGATGCAATTCAGAGATTACTCCCTCTGGGTTGCCATTTCTCATCCTTCAGTGCTAAATTAGAGGCCCCTTAAATTTGCTGCCAGAGCAGTCTTAAGACGTGGCAATGCTCTGGGTGGAGATTATTGAATCTACCTGTCTTCTGTGATTATGACCTTGACTTGATGGCAGAGACAGCTTTTGTTTTTGTTTTTGTTTTCTTTACCATATTCACTTAACAGTACCTCACATATATTAGGTTCTCAATAAATGTCTATTGAACTGAACTGCAATAAATTTGTCATGAAAATTCCATTTTCTTCTGGTGGTGATTGAGGCCAACACCGCAGATAGCTCATTTCTTTAGGTTGTGCTATGAGAGTTTCTTGCTCAATATTTACTAACACATAATTCTCCTCTGTTTAATACAAAGGTTTCTCAACACAGTCTAAGAACCTAGTATGAGTCCATGAAAAAGGGCCACAATAGTAAAGCTAGTTTTTTATTCCACTGTCAAATGTGAGGAAGATTTTTAAAAATTCTATCTGAAAGACAAAAATGGATAAGAAGGGTCACTAAACTGCTGAGTGTCTTCCCTCTCCTACCACTGGGGTAAATTCTCCTTACCCCTTGAGTGATTCTGCCCCACTGTACCCTTTCCACATGGAGTGATGGAAGATGCTGTTGACTCTATTCATCTTTTTTACTCTATTCTACTTATGAAGACGTGTAGATGAGTTTATTCAATATTGTTACCAGATACTTCTCTTGGATGACTCATTTAGTATTAATCTTATGGACAGTGCAAATCATAAAATTGATTTTGTCTTTATCTTGAGCTCTGCTAGGAGTTTTTGAAATAAAACTTCCGGTTGTCCCGCTGTTACCATATATGAGCTCAAAAATTTTTTTTAGTGTTAAGCTCATTTCCAGATGTTTCTCTTTCCCAACATTGTTTTCTTTTGAGCCATTTTCCTAAACTTTATGAATTGTATTACTCTATGATATTTGTCTTTATCAGCTACACTGGATTCTTTGGTTATTCAAGTACAACATTAAATAGACATTATAATATATGAGATACACATTACAGTGAGAGCACATAAAATTTAGAAAACAGAATGATGCATAAGATCTACATCAAACTAGGTTGACATTATATAGACTGGTTATATGTTCTCAAACAAAGCACCTCTTCCTGGTAGGGAAATGAATTGCATATCTAATTCTGTGAAGGCAAATTAATTTATCTTTTGTTTTTTAGTGCTTTATGGTATTAATCCATCATCCTACTTACAAGTACAAATATTGGGGCCTCCCTGATGGCACAATGGGTTAAGTCTCAGCACTGTGAAGCTATCCGAAGCCACTGCAGCATGAGTTCAATCCAGGGAGCTAACCCACATGATGCAACAGACCTCTCTGTCTCTTCTACTGTTCCCCTCAGCAGTGTATTTTGGTACACCTGACTGTTCTGATCCCCACTCTGTCTCTGGTGAATCCTCCCACCCTCCCTCCACTGGCCTGCACCCCATCTCTTGAATGCATAAATAAGTAAGAATAAATCTTTAAATTAACAAAATATTTGCTGGTTATAACATACTGTTGATTAGGTGAAGCAATATCTATCCTTGGACCTTCAAAAGATGACTGAGAATGTTGTCTTGCAAAGGTGTGCGTATACACAGACAATTTGAGATCTCCCCCAAGCCTGGGGCAAGTCTAAAGGGATGACAGAAAATTGACTGTGGATGCTTTCACACAGTGAAGAACCACTAAACAAAGGCACTTATTAAAGTCTCTTAAGGAAAGCAGAGCAAAGTCAACTTTGAGAATGAGAGTTTTCAATTAGACAGACAGGCAATCTTTGAATCAAGTAGCTGATAAAAATCTTAGCCTTCCAGCTCACACGAAGTAAAAGACAAGAAACGTGTGGTGACCTACAGGACATTTTGTCATCTTGTTCCAATGATCAGTTCAAGTACTTAGACAGTTGTTTGGGAGGGAGAATTTCCAGGGACTTGATTGAGAAGTTATGTGCTGGCACCATTACCCTCAACACAAATGTTAGTCAAGATTTTGAAGTGACATGATATGACTTGGGACTTAAATGAGATCATACAGATTACTACACAGAGAATGAACTATAGTGAGACTGGGGTGGAAACGGGGATGTCAGTTCCATGAGAGCTACTGAAGGCCGAGGCCAGAGTGGGGTGTAGTGGAGGTGGAAGAATGAGCAGGTGGTGGATATATTTTGAAGGTAAAGTTGGTAGAATTTATTAATGGATAAGATGTAGGTGTCGAGAGAGAGGAGACAAAAAGAAAATATTTCATTTAATAAAACATTGTGTTTGAATAGAAAGAGTAGGTGTTAAATGATGAACAAAACAGAGAAAATTGATCCTCCTATTTGGAAAAGCAATATTCTGTTTGGGTCTAATGTAACCTGATTTGTTGGAAGATGGGCTTGGCCACTAGTTGTCTGAAAGAGTCATCCAATCAACTAAACAAGAGAGGAATTAAAGTAAAATGTGGGAGATTTGGTGACACTCTAATCATAGTTGGAAGACTTTGCTACCCTTAAACTTTTCCCAGTATTCCAGTGTGTGGACCTCTGTGATCTGCTACCAACTAGTTCAATACCAGTTTTGCCTCCTCCCAAAGCCCTGCTGCTTAGATTTGGAGACAATAATTTGCTGGGTGATCCTTTAGTGCTAAGATCTAGATTGAGGCCATATGCAGAAAAGCCTATTCACCTTGAAGACAAATTGGTATAGTTGGGTTTTGGGGTCTTAATACAAGAATGAGAGGGAGTCCAGACATTTCCTCAGGAAGGAGATTGGACATTTTCTGGAAGTCACTGCAGAATGTCCCTACCCAAGAGTATCATAGTGGTTTATTGTTCATGACAGAGAAGTCTTTTTTTCTTAATTTTATTAATTTTTGCATACAAGAGCTGGGGTACAGGCCAGAAGTGGGGGGTGAGAAGATTCACCAGAGACAGAGTGGGGAGCAGAACAGGCAGATCGACTGAAACACACTGTTGAGGGGAGCAGCGGGTGAGGTCTGCTGTGACATGTGGGTCCTCTCCCTGGCTGGGGATTGAACTCACCCTGCAGTGGCTGCAGAAGATCCACAGTGAGGGGCTCAACTCCTTGTGCCACCAGGGACTGAGAAGTCTTAAGTTTTTCATTCTGCTATTCAATTGAATAAGAGCAGATCTGTGAGACATCTCCAGCAGGACTCCACAGAAAAGTAAGTTCCATCCCACTGTCTCTTCCCCTGTTGGGGAAGATCTCAGCATCAGGGTCTTATGGATATTACTACAAGATCTGCACACTGTGGTCAACAGGGACCAGGCTGCATGAGATGGGCCTCCCCAGAGGGGGCAATGACAGTTATATATAGACTGCTAAGTAATGGAGAACCTGTGGGTCTCTACCAAGGTTCCCTGGGCCCAGGAAGAAGCAACACCTGGAGATGCTGCTCCCATCTCTCTTATTTTCAGTGTCTCCTTTTCTGCAGAGCAGTGTCTGATGATCATCCTGAGGCCCTATATACAGAGAAGAAGGCCGAGCAAAGAGATCTAATGGGAAGTCACAGCTGAGACACGCTTTAGACAATGAAAAGGAGTCCAGATGGCATTAGATTTGACATTTCCCCCTCAGTAGAAGATTCCTTCTTGGAGTCACATAGAAGTTCATCCAGCACTTAATTACCCAGGCACTGATTAGCTGAAACCTGCCTTATTCTGGCCCCCAAAGATGAACCTATCATGAAAATATAAATGTATTACCTTTCACTCATTGTCACCCAGGCATGATTAATCAGACTGTGGATTATCCAGGGCTTTTCTAGTTTTTTTTTTTCTTTCTTTTGCTACTCTCTGACTTTTAATAATTTCACAAATCAGTCCTATCTCCCTCTGCTATAGGATGGGTATGAGTAGACGGAAGAGGTAAAGCTCAAGATAGTCTATGTATTTGTACGTTAAGAGAAAGGATTTGGGTGGGAGAAACTAAATGGCTTGAAATGATATTGGATTCTCTTTAGGTTTTAATTATCCATGTTATCTCTGCTTCATTATTATGGATCCCTGGATGTCTGTAGTAACTGCTGCACGTTGACAGCCGCAGCATGTAATAACAATGTCTGCTCCGAAATCATATTCCAGCATGCTGCTTATCAGGGACCATTAGAACTCAAGATACTGGTGAGCAGTGGAAACAAACAGAAGACAAGCCCAGACTGCTGTTTGGAATGTCCCAGACATCTTTGACCAGCGCTTACTTTCTCAAACATTCATTCATTTGGACTTAGTTCATACCTGCTGGTAAATTTTCAGAATCGAATCTGAAAGATACATGGTATCACCTCACTATCGTTCTTTTCATCATTGGCATAAATCAAGTACATTTTAAATCATTCCCAATGCACATTAACTCCGAGGTTCCCACAGGACGTCACTGTGGAACAATTTTGCCACCTCATGATATTCCTCCAGACTTTGACTTGGGGGATCCAGTTCATGCCCCACATGAGAGCTACCCCAATCAAGTGTTTTCTTGGGGGGGAGGGGGGATTAATGAGGCTTAGTGTCCAAACAGAGAGGCTATCTCAGTCAAAGACACAGAGCAGAGAGCATAGCAGATCCGAGGGCAGAGAACAGAATGTCAGCAGGGACTGCGCACAGAAAGTTTTGCAAACTAGGCAAAGACAATACAATCATTACCTGGGAATCCAGTCTGCGGGTGACTGGTCCTGGTCCTCAAATTAGAACTCAAAACTCTAATCCTACAAGATGTTCCGGGAGTAGTGAAAGAAATTTGCAATCAATAAAATATCAAAGATGTAGCCAGGCTGGCACGTAGAGCCTGGGAAAGCAGTCAGGGAGCTCTCAGGGGTGGCTCATGATGCAGCTTTTAGAAGAGCGTAAATGCTCTGGTAAGTGTAGAGAGCTTAGAACACTGCCCAGAACATAGCTCAGTGGAAGCTATTCTTATTAACCACTATGAGGTCTGTGCGGCCATCCCAGGAATGCCATATCCGGATTCTGCCAAGAGAGGAGGCAGTGGTTATTGGTGGGCATCTGCCTCTCAGCCCAGAAAGATGACAGCGCTTAGCCCAGCAGTAGCAGGTAAGACTGTTTAGAGGCTGCCTCTCATCTCTGGCTGGGTCTGGGAGTTGGAGTAAGGGTCCATCAGGTAGAGGGACAGAAGGTCCGGGGACCTAGAGAGAGAGCACATGAAGTGTGGGTCTGCTAGCAGCCTGAGAATAGCCTATATAGGTGACTCCTAGGCAGTAACATATAATAAATAGCTCTCAAAAACTGAGCTTGCCTGATTTCGGTGTGGGGAAACATAAATCCTCTTGGATTGAAATTGATTTTTTGTATTTCTAAAATAAACACTCAGGAATCCAAATGTGAATAATGCTAACCCTCTTCTCAGCAACCTACTGGTCTCTATGGACTATAATAGCCCAAGATGAATAAAATCCATTATTTGACTGACAGCTTTCTGTAGCCAGAGGTGAGCACAGCATTATACATGAGAATGGACACTGGGAAGGTTGCTGAGGATTCCTGTAATTAATTCAGTCTCTACAGAGTTAATTCAGTCTGAAGCACACACTACCAATTCCATCTATATCGGTGCAACTGGATTTGGGGGGAGTTTTTATTAAAAATTCTCAAATCAGTTCAATACAAGAGAATTACCTCCTTGCCACTCCATATCTCCTGCCAAGTACTTGATAAAATGTGTTCTACAAATGTAGATGTAGAGTCATGATAAGAAAACTCACTCTTGCTGAATATTGGAATCAGCTGTGGCAGGCAAATGTTAAAACCAGGACAAATCCCATTTGGAGAATTTCCAAAATGCTACAGCTCATCCATTATCCTGGACAAAGCTGGAAGGAGAAAATGTGAGACCAAGTTCATGTACAGGTCAAGGGATATATTCAAGATGGCACAGTGATGGTGCTCAACGTCGAAAACTTTCAGGCAGGACCAGGTCTAACCGAGCCTTCTAAGTCAGTGCTGACCTCCCGGTCAGACCCATCACCTTTTAGCATGGGCTTCCTGCAGGGACACATGCCCGCTTGTCTTGAAGTTCTGGCCTGTGTAAGCAGCAGACCTCTTGCTTCTCACGGATGCATCTTTACTGTCTAAGGAAGCAGAACTCACATTCCTGGTACCCACACAGCCTCACTAGCACCCACTCAAGGTGGGTTGGGGAGGGGTTGGCATAGGAGCATCTGCCCTCAGAGACCCAGGAGAACTGGGGCAACCTAGACTAGCCATGGCAATCACTCTCTGTCACTTTTTGTAGTAAATACCATACAAGATTATAACTTGTGAATAATGAAAATGAAAAAAGAAAAAGCAGCGGTTTATCACGAAAAGAGCATTCACCAAGAAGGAATTCAGGATTGAATTCTGGTAGGAGTCAAAATGCAGAAGCATTTTCCACTTCTGTGCCTTGGTCTCAAGATCTGCAACTGAGAATGGTGGAGGCAGGAAGAACCAGAGACATGTTGGGACCCAGTGTTTCAAATCCTTGAATCTTGTCTTTTGCCCCAAAATCCCGAGTCCCAATTGGCACGCACACTTCACTCCCCTGAAAACCTTCCCTTCCCTCTGATAGGTTCTGCTCTTCACACACACTCAGGCTATTGAGATAAAACACATGCCTGAGATGGATGGGCTATCCTTTAAGCTCAGAAAACAAAATGTAAAAGAAGATGAAAGCTCATCAGCAGAACAGATGGCACCACAGACAAGGCAGAGAGACCCACAAGTGAGACCGAGGGCAGGGCTGATGGGAAGTAGGGTAAGAGGTGGCTGGCTGGAGGAAGGAGGCCAGCAGTGACAAGCGGAGCAGGCGGCGTATCATCAGCACGCCCATCTTACACAGAGACGATCATTCAAGGGAATTGAAACGCAGGAGTCAGGAGCTTATAGCTCTGCCCTCCTCCCTAACTTCCTCCCTGGCCCCAATTTAAACAGCAAGTGGTTTTCAAAATCCAAGTAAAGAATCGACAATCACTGAGTGGACCGTGGCTGTTCACCGTGTCGAGTGGTTTATATATATCGACTTCTTTGTCGGCACGGTGACCTCATGAGTGCCTATATCTCCATTATTGTTACTCTAGGTGTGCAAAGGAGAAAAATAAAGTCAGAAATGTTCATTCAGCTAGTAATTGTCGGTGCTGGCCCACCCAGGTCAGCCTGGCTCTTGAGAACATCCTTTTCTCTGTCCAGCCCTGGGGCCAACCCCATTCTTGACTTATGGCCCATTTGTTGGGTGTTTTGGTGCATTTCCCTCATTGTCTTCCTCTCCTCTATTTTTGCCCCCATTCCAAGACAAAGACCCCAGCAGAATGAAGCATATAGAGGCATTTGCTTTACTCTTCCTCTCGCTGCCCTCTTCCCTCCCTTTTCCGGCTAAGGGTTCCGTTTATAACAGAAGCCATCCATTCACCACTTCCTTAATTTTTATGGCATTTGTGATTAAATCAACTCACAGGCTGTGGGAAGCTTTGGTAATTAAATAATTTGGGTAACAGAATATTTAATTAATTGTAATTACATATGCCATCCTGAAAGCCATTTCTATTTTAATTTTAGCACAAGCTGGATTGTACAAAACATGGTTTTTCTTTGCCACCAAAACCTATTCTCTCTTTCTTCTTTCCCCTTTCCTCACTATTCCTCTAATTCTCCATCTTTACTTCCTTTTTCCCTTGTATTCAGAGGCATAGACTGTCAGAGCGTACCAGCTAAACCTTAGTTCTTGTGTGTTATGGATAATAGAAACAAAAGAACATAAGACAAAGCATTAATCTACATGGTCTACTTGAGGTGACAATCCACAAACACCTTAAAATAGGAATAATAAGAAGAGATCCACAGATTATTATTACCTACCTCGTGCACTTATGAGAATGAAGGTGGGTTTGAACCAGGCACTGAAATATATATAGCCCTTGTATGAATAAAGGAAAATATAAGCAAGCTCCTAGGAAGAGCAGAATTGGGATGGATAAAAGGTCATTTTCATTTCTTTTCTCTAACCTGAGTCTACATTCATTCATTTATTCATCCACTCAATGAAGAATTTTAAGCATCTGGAGTGCCAAGCAGTGACCACTAAAATATGTATTGTGGACCTAAGGAACCTCCTTACCATGCTCTGTGCTTACCAGCTGAGCTCTGGGAGGACAGGAGAGCCATGCCCTGTTTCTCAGGGGCACTACTGGCTCCAGAACCTCAGAGTCAGGCTACATATTGGACAGCTGTGTGTGTCCACTGCTGGCAGTGATAGTCCCAGCTGTGTCCTCACTTGACCCAGGCAGACACTGCCTATAGAGAAGCTTCAATCACAACTACACGGGAGATGCAAGAAGGAAAGCCCACCTAGTGGATCCCCACTCAGTATCCTCTGGAGCTCTGTCATTCCAGGTATGGGAGGCTCCCCAAGGGGTCTGTCTGGAATGTTAGGACCTGATGTTTTATGTTGGCTGGCATGAGCGTTGTCTAGACTCTGAATCCACTCTGGAAGCCCGATATTTTCTGACTTTTCTAGTTTTTATTCTTTAAATCCTCCTATCGGGAGCAATTCTGATTTCACAAAGAGGACCTAGGAGTCGTGGCTCTTCATTTATTTGTGTGTCATTAACTCATTCATTTGTTCATGAATGTGACATGAGCAGCCTGAATGTCTGGCTCTGTGTTAGGCTCTATGGGACATAAATGAACACATGATTCTGTTCTCAAAATCCTTGTCTACAAGTGTGATTCACCAAATGCAAAAATTTACAACTCAAAGTAAGCTAAGTTTTACAATACAAGAAAATGGAAGGTATGTTTAACTCAGTTTGTGGAGTTGAGCCAAGCCTTGGAATGGATAATAGATTACTGTAAAGCAGGACAGTTTGTGTAAAGACAAGGAGAAGAGGTGCTTGGGGAATGATGCAGGTTTTTTCTCTATAAGTATTTATGTGGCCAAGAACTATAACCAAGACTATAGCCTCCTTTGAAGAGGTCCTTATAACCTTACACATGAAAGCAGTGTGGTATAGTGGTCACTTTCCACTTTAGTATGAGAAGTTCTAGATTTGAGTTGTGGATACCAGATGCTCTGGGTATGAATTCCAGTTTTTCTAGATGGATAAAGTGGGTTGCAAATTTCCCATCTCTTTCTGGTTATCTCTACAGACTTCGCAGTAAGACCTTGGGCCAATATTGTTGAATTAGAGGAGATAAGGCACACGGGGCTAAATAGGCATTTATGGAGGTATATATTAATATTACTCTAATTTTTAATCCCCACACTTTTTGTGTTTTGCAAATATAGGTGCCCTTGCAAGTATTAAGAATTGCATTGTATCAATAGGATCTAGTGAAATGTCAACCCTCACGGTTGATGGTTCATTGTTACCAGTATTTTTCGAGCTCAGAGAGTTTTATTGTTCAGTTTCCTCTAATCCTAAAGACCCTATTTTCTAAGTGAAATAAAATCAGCTAAGATTAAAATATGGGGTTCATATTAGAGCAAAGATGTCGGTGGTGATCATGTAGGTCCCCTCTTTCGACTCCAGTGCGTGGATGTCCGATAGAGCCCTCAGCACACTGGGGAGCCAGAGGAATTTAGAAACCTGCTCCGCTCACACATCTGTGATATCAGATTTGCTAACCACTTCTGCCAAAGCTGCTTTTGCTTTGTTGTAAATCTGCCTTTCCTTTGTTTGTGAAGTTTATCGAGTGGAGCGGCTCTACTGGTGATGGAGCTGCAGGAGTGATCTTCCTGCACAGCCTGCTAAACGGGGGTCTGTGGGCGCTGGGGAGCCTTCACAGAGCCCGACTCCCCCACAGGGTCTTCAAGCACTCCAGGGCTACTGACCTCAACCCATTTATCTCCTCTAGAGCAAAATTGTGTTAGTGAGGGTTACATGTCGTTGATGATGTTGGGTGATAATGGCTTTCGTGCCTCCTCATTTTCCTTAAACATGATTTTATTCATTCATTTTCAGTCAAAAAGCATCCTATGCTTTTTATCATATGTAAAATGGTGTGAATGTTCAGGTGTATGATAAAGGGCTAAAATCCTTATGACCCCTCTAACTCTACTCAACTGAGATGACTGTTGTCTACAGTTTGGGGGCATGCATCCTTCCAGAAAGTTCCCTATGTGCACACACACGTAATAAACACAGATCACACTACATACAAACACTACACGTGCCACACCATATGCACACGTGCACACACACAACACACCACAGACCATACCACACATACTTTCCTATTTGTCTGATTTAGCAAATGGTTTCATTCAAAACACATTATCCTATAATGTGTCCCAACCTGCAAACCTTATATATACACACATATATACTCCATCATAAAGGTCCATAATGAGGGATTCTGATCAGGTTTGTACAGGTTTAATTTTATTAAGCATTCTGTGTCATATAAAAAAGACTGCACATTCAACATTTGACACTATCCATTGCCCCACACCCCTCCCAGTTCAGAATGATTTTTCAGTCTTTTTAATTCTTGCAAATCAGATATTAATCTCCTTATCCCTATCCCTTCCCTCCAGAGTAGCCAGATGACCATAGTCTGGGTGCCAGTAGTTCACACAGAGGGCTGGCTGGGCCTTGTCCTGACCCTCTTGCTGGATGAGAATTCAGCCTGTTACTTGCAAGCCGTTCAGCTTACCTTTGTTTTGCCAGCTGAGCTCAGCTGAAGCCTCAGGTAGAGTTAGGAGCACAAGTAAATTTAGTGTGAAATAGCCCTGACAGCTCTAAAAGGTTGTGTTTTATTCATTAAAAGGAGGCTAACAGTGAAGCTAAATACCATGGTAGGAAAGGGATTCCCCAAACACCTGAGGAGGTATATTTGAAACAGAGGCCAAAACCCTCTTAGCTGCCAAACCCTCCTGTTTGCTAAAGATGAAAGGGAAAGAGAGCAAGGCAGGGCGCAGGAAGGAGGGAGAATCAGCCTGGATCCTTGTCCAGAGCCCCGGTCGGGTGTGTAGGACAAGAGATCATCTCACTGTGCCCAGCCCAGCCCCACCACCTGGTAAACACTCAGCAGATTGATGGCTGCTGTTATCAAATAATAATGACAATACACTCTATCAGCTTGCGATTGGCCTCAGATAGACACTTCCTCAATAACTATGATTCAGGGAAGTGTCCATGACAAGGTTTTACAGATGTGTAGTCTACAGGCAAAGGACAAGTGTCCCTCTCATCTGTGAGCCTGACCCAAAGGCTCTTCATAAAGCAGAGCAGAGCCTTGCCCCTCTTCACACCTGTCCTTGCAGTCCAGGGATGGAGGAGGTAACTCCCTGTTTTTCATTCCCTGTTATTTATTTATTTATTTATTCATTTATTCATTTATTTATTTATTTATTTGTTTGTTTGTTTGTTTGTTTGTTTGTTTGTTTAGAGGCAACTTTGCTTTCAATAGTATATGTGATTCAGAGGTATAGGATCACCCCCTTCAGATGCATGTCCCCACCCTATCCCACCCCCAAGGCACCCACCATCCTCCACCAAAGTCCACTGTGCCCCCACCCTACTTTGCTCTCCACCCTCCCACTTTGGCAGACTCAATTCTACAGACAGATTTCTAGGGTTTGTTATTGGTTTGATTTGGACTGGCCTTTTGCTTTCTTTCTTTCTTTTTTTTTAAAGATTTATTTATTTATGAATACAAGAACTGGGGTACAGGTCAGTGAGGTGAGGGAGTTCACCAGGACAGAGAGGGGAGCAGAATAGGCAGATCAACTGAAATACACTACTGAGGGGAGTAGCGGGCAAGATAGGAGATGTCTTCTGCGCCATGTGGGTCCCCTCCCTGGCTGGGGATGGAACTTGCACTGCTGTGCCACAGATGCTTCACAGGGTGGCACTCAACCCGCTGTGCCAGCAGGGAGGCCCCCCTTTGCTTTGTTTCTCTATATTCCACATGTAAGTGAAACCATGGGATACCTGATGATTAGTTTTCAACCATGGCAGCTATCCTTAGGGCCTTCTAGCTGCTAGGCACTTGCTCCACTCACGGCAGGCAGGCCCGCAGCCCCGGGAAGGCTGCATCCGGGCCCTAGAGGGTTTTGTGTGTGGAGGTTGTGCTGGGGAATGACCTTAGTCATGTATGACTTAGTCTGTATCTGAAGTCCACGTAAGAGCTGGTTATCACTTGCTTATACAACAAGGAACTGTGTGCTCAGTTAGTGCCACTTTTATTTACAATAGATGTATTATGTATGTATTTGGTTTCCTTACCCGACTACTTATTGCACCTGCCCTACTTCAGCTGACTAAGGGTCATGCAAGAATAAAGGTGAGCTTCCAGCACCCCAAGGCTATTTCCTAACAGTCACCTGGCTCTTGTCTCTAACTATTTCCAACCTATAAAATTGCTAAGCTTCCTAATTTGGCTGTTGGACCATAGTGTTGGCTTTGGGCTCTCAGGGCTGCCCCTCAGGCTCCTGCAGCCCCTTAGCTCCATCCCTCTGATACTCAGCAAGGGGGTAAGGGGAAGCCACCTGCCTGGTAACTGTCAAGACCTTCTGAGGCCAGTCCCACCTGTTCCCACCGTCTGTCACCTCCGTCTCTCTAAGGCAAAGAAAATTGTTCTCAGTGATAAAATGCATTGGCTGTTTCACCACATTTTCATCGCTGCAGTGCTTCCTCCACATTTCCGCATTTCTTGTGTGCTTAGGCTGCTTGCCAGGAGTCCTTTACAGCCCCCAGCTCTGCTGACGTTCCTGCCTGCTCTTAGAGCCACGGACGGGAGCTGCGAGCCTGGCATCCCTTCCAGTGGTTAGAAACTTCAGAACAACCCATTTCCCCTGGAAGCCTGTAACAGAAACATCTGCGCCCTGATCTGTAGGACATTTCCAGTGCCCCAGTCCTGCTGACCATATGTTAAAGCAAAGGGATGACAAGATCAGTCGCTGAAATGGAGAAGAGGGGAATTATCACCACTCTGGGTCCCTGAGCATGGCAGGCAGCGGGCCGTGCGGGAGCTAGCCGGCCCTATCACAAATCCAATCTGATCCACTCCAGCTGGGCTATTACACCCCAGCTCTGATAGGATCACATTCTCCAAGCACACGGTAAAATTAAATTTGTGAGAAAATGGGATTTCTTTTGTTTTCTGCAGAATCCCACAGATAAGCACTCTCCACGACTTGACCTTGATGACCCCAGGAAACCCCATTGCAGGCTCAGAGGGATCTGATAGATAAATTGAATGAATTGACTGTCCTTTTGCTTTCTTGCTCGGCATTACCATTGGGGACCTCTTCCCTCTCCCTTCAAACCAGCACTGGGCAAAATGCAAAGCACTGTAGAGGAAGTTTGTCCCCAGCCCCTATCCATCCCTTCTCTTCCTGCAGCTCTCCCTTCCTTTTCTATCCCTGCTCTTTAGCCACAAAATGGCAGTGGGCAAGCTCCAAGACCAGTGTCCCTGGGTTTCACTGTCAGCTAGACCCCACAAAACCTGCTCTTTTGAGCTAAAGTGTTAAAAATGTCACAAAAACTGATTAACCCCTTACCTCTTCCACATAAGTGACCTTCAAGCAAAAGACTATCTAAGCCACAGATTTCAGAGATTTTGACAAGGCTTTGGGAACCTGTTAGAGAGCTTCTGCCACCCCAAATTCCAGCATTTGAGCCCACTCCCCTGGAGAGAAAGATAAGCCCCAAAACATGCTTTCCTTGCTGGTTGATGGCAACATTTTGGACTAAGTACATCAAAATCACCCGACATGCTGGGAAAGTAAATATTTTTAGGTCCCTGCCCAGAATTGCTAAATCAGAATCTCTGCCGTGGCATTCAAAGAAGTAGCTAACCTTTCTAATTTGCCTTTCCTGAGACCCCAAGACACAATGTGAGAGCTGCTGGCTATGGATTTGGAGGTATTCCTCCCTGTAGTCTTAGCTCCTTTAAACCATCCCCTGTCTGACAGGTGAGCACTGGGGTGACAGAGACAGCTGGCTCCTTTGGCCACTACATACCTGTCCCTCCCAGTGGCTATCATAGGCACTTCTGAAAAATTTGCAGCCTCCTTTCAGTCAATCTGCCCAGCAGAAAACAACGAGTCTTTCCAAGGAACATGCTGGACATGGAAACATGTCAGGGCAGCTTCAGGTTAATTTGAATATAGAAACCGTCTATACTTATATGTGGGAAGTGATGATGATCAAAATTACAACTGGTATTTACTGAAGGCCTCTCAAGTTCTAGGCCAGGTACAGACTATTCATTTAATCCTTACAATGTTCTTACTTGGTGAATTTTGCTCTTTTTACAGATGAGAGAACAGGAGCTCAAAAATCACATGATTAGTAACTGATGCAGTTGTAGAACTTGAACCCAATTCCAAGTCTGGGGACTCCTTGCATGAACCTGCAAATTAGTCATGTCTTTCCCCACACACTATTCTCTCTTGAGTCTTATCAGTGCTGTGAGACGGACAGAACACTGTCCTTGAGGAATCGAGGAATGAAGCATCCCAGGCCAGTTGGGGTTTGAACACAGGGCATTTGACTCTCCATAAGGGCTTTATCTTCCATGACGACCTGCTGCATCCTCCTGCACTCACTTTCCAGTGACACCCAAGTGGCCGTGATGCTACTGCTTTCATGAACAACTGAGTTTCCAAGGGCTGTTGTAACAAATCACCACAAACTTTGTGACTTAAGATAATAGACTTATGTTTTCCACAGTTCTGGAGACTACAGGTCCCAAAGCAAAGTTAGCAGTGCCTGGCTTCTCCCACAGGCTCTTAGGGAGGATCCTTGTCTCTTCCAGTTCATGGTGGCTCTGGGCATTCCTTGCCTGTGGCAGCTTCATTCCACTCTTGACCTTTTCTTCTTTTGTGTGTGTCTTCTTTTGTGTCTCCTATAAGGATATTTGTCATTAGTTTGGGGCCCACCTGGTAATCCAGGATGATGTCATTTTGGGATCCTTAACTTAACGGCATCTACAAAATCTAAATCTAAATAAGGTGGCATCTACACTTTTCTAAATAAGGTCACATTCATAGATTCCAGGGCTTAGGACATGGACATATAAGTTAGAGCCTACCATCCAACCCAATATGAGTCACTAGTATTTCAAGACATAATCCCTTCAAGAATCATAAATATACCAAGTCAATTAGAGAACACATACAGGTCTTAATTTCAATGGAACTTTCAATTGTTTTGTCCCCCAAGTATGAAGTGAGGATTGCCTTAGGGAATTATTTTGTGTAAGAGTAGGAAAAGGAGGGGATTCTTTTAGAGCAAAAGAATGTGAAGGGTAGAGGAAACTGGGTAGGTGGCTTTAAATGGCAGGGCACAGTCAGAAGGCAGATGAGAGAAGATCGCAGGTGACCACTGAGGAGGTGTAGGAAGGGAACTGGGGTGAATGGAATAGTTCTAACAACCACTAATGTCATAGCCATGGCCTGCTGGATGATTCTGGAGAGTCCTTGAAACCTATTTCTAGATTGGGAAAGGTAGAAGGGAGAGAAGACCAAGCTCACCATCTTTATTCCCATTCTAGTTTCATTTGACTTCAGTCCATGGGGGCATGTACAGGGTTGTTAACTAGAAGCCCAGAAGTTCCAGAAGCTAAGCAGACCATAGAACCAGGCTCTGAAGAATCTGGAACATCCAGCTGAGAGCTGCTCTGTGACCCACTCTGGTGGAGGGGGGCTGGAAGCAGTGGGGAGCCCTTTACTAACAGTAGAAATGTTCTCTAGAGAAAGGGCAGGATTGTGATGGCTCCCTGGAGAGGCTCCGCTGAGTTACTCCCACTTTCTACAGCAACCGCAGAACACATGGGCCTGGCTGGGCTAGTGGGGCTAGTGCAGCGCAGAGGGCTCTGGGAATCCCCTGCCCCTGGGCTCTTTCAAAGAGGTGGGGCAGCGATGGCCTGAATGCCAGAAAACCTTTGTCCACAGGTGCTGCTGTCAATGTAAACAGAGGTAAACAGTGCCAGTAGTGCCAGGGTATCCTCCACCCCACACCAAACTGTGATTCCCCCACCTCCGGTTCCACTCTTCAGCACTTACACATTAATCTATTTTCCATCTGAAGACACCCAAATGCCAGTTCTGATACAGTTTTGCCCTCCATGATAGTCTGTTTTCCTGGCATTTGGGAAAGGATGTTTTTTAGACAGAATGGGCACAAAAATCACTGCTATTTTTCATAGGTGTGGATTACTGGACAAGCAGTAACAACAGCAAAAAATTATTGAAAGGATTATCAAAGCTGTCATCAGCTTGTGAAAGCCACATTTGTGGCAATTGGAAGCTTCTGGGAGCTTCTGATGTAAACAGAGTTCTCTGTGCCCCACAGTTCTCAAGTTGCAAAGGATGGTTAACTCCTTGTGTCAGAGCATCAATCCCCCTGGCTGTGTTTAACATGAGCCTCTAGAGGGGCCCTGAGCCTCTCCCATTGAGCAGTTCCCCAGGAAGCTGGGGTCAGCCAGGAGGCAGGAAGTACTCAGCTAAAGGCGGTCTTCCCTTAGGACTAAAGAAGGGGCTCCAGATGGTAATTGTCAAGTAGAACACAGTGCCTTGGGAGTTCTATTTTTTTTATATACTTTTCTCCATGTGCTTCTTGGTGGTTCCCCATCCTCATCCCCATCGCCATCCCCACCACAAGGGAGCCTGCTGTTCCCTTAGCCTTCAGTGTAAATGTCCTGGGACTGCTATCACAAACCCAGCCCCTGCTTAACCCTCTAGTCATACCGATGCTTATGTAATTCACCTAAACTCAGATGAGAGCTGGTGAGGCACCTGGCCCCGGTCATGCACTGCTCCCAAGGAGTCTTTGCACAAAGAATCAAAACGCACCCGCGCAGACTTTACTGCTAAAAGTGTTCTTTCCAGATTCAAAGCCTCTGAGCTAGTCTCCAAATATTTATTTCATGTTCAAAGTTTCACCTTTTGTATGTAAGATACAGAAAAGTACAATAACCATAATACTTAACACTCACCCAACACATACTTATGTACAAAGCTCTGTGCTTAGTGCATTACATGGATTATCTCATTTAATGCTCTTAACAACCCCATGAAGTGAATAACATTATTATCCCTATTTCAGAGAAGGAATCCAAGACTTAAGAGGCTAAATAACTTGCCCAAAGTTTCAGTCAGAAAGCTGTAGAGCTGGGATTCGAACCAGGATAGAGTTAACCCAGGGTCATCCCTTTAACCTCTGTGAAACACAAGATGTATCTCCAAGATGCTTGTGATCTAGTAGGGACAATAACACAACCATAACACAAAGCACTGTGAGAATTTCTAAATGTACAGAGAAAGGATAAGGTGTGTATAAGAATGTTTTTGTGGGCCTCCCTGGTGGCGCAGCGGGTTAAGCAATGCACTATGAAGCAAACCGCCATCACTGCAGCACGAGTTCGAGCCCTGCCGCCGGCCAGGGAGGGGACTCACATGGCGCAGCAGACCTCTCCTGCCTCGCCCGCTGCTGCCCTCGGCAGTGTGTTTCAGTCAGTCTGCCTGTTCTGCTTCCCACTCTGTCTGGTGAATCCTCTCACCTCCCGCGACTCTGGCCTGTACCCCAGCTCTTGTATGCATAAATAAATAAATCTTTTTTAAAAAAAAAAAGAATGTTTTTGTTGTTGTTTTAAAATAGTTTTAAAGTTTAAAAATTTTAAAAAAATGTTTTTTGAAGTAACAGTGGCTTATAACATATAGGTTTCAGGTGTACAGCTTTCTAAATCAGCAGATGCTATATATACTACATTGTTTGTCAAGTTTCCAATTTGCCCTTATTACCCAACTTACCCACTCCTTCCTCCCCACTTTCCTTCTTATAGTCTAAGAATCTGGTTTTTGTTTGGTCATTCATCAGTATTGTTTCTTTATCTTCCATATATGATATTTGTCTCCCTTTGCCTGACTTAATTCACTTTGACATAATACTTTTTAAGTCTATCCATTCATACTGTTGCAAATGGCAGGATTTATTTATTTTTGGTAGCTGAGTAGTTTTCCGTTATGTATCTATATCACATCTTTTTTAGTCAATTATTTATCATTGAGCACTAGGTTGTTTCCAACTCCTGACAATTGTAAATAAAGTTGTGATGAATATGAGGGTACAGATATCTCTCTGAATTAGGGATTCTGTATTCTGGTAATACCCAGAAGTGGAATAGCTGGCTCACATGGAATTGCCATTTTTAACTTTAGGAAAGAAAATTTTAAATCAGGTCAAATTTGAACTGGATGTTGAAGAGTAGGCAGTCAGACATATTAACAAGAGCTTATCAAACACTGTGTATCAAATATTTTGTCAGTGCAACAACCCTTTGAGGTAGAGCTGTTGTTGATTCATTGAACAGTTTAGGAAATTGAAGACTCAGAAGACTTGCATATACTTTAGATGGGAGTAAGTCTAATGGCCAGAAAAGGGGATAACATCCCCATATGCTAAGAAGTGGGACCCTGTGTGTTGAGTCTGACCTAACAAACAAGTTGCAGTTTAAGGAGAGATTCTGGTTTACTCACAGAAACTCATTTGAGATGGACTTTCCATGTAAGTGCATTTCACACACCTGCCCACCCCTCTGCGGGGTCCATGCCATGACTGCTTGTATGCTGGACACCAGAAGCCGGATTAGGGAACAGCAGGACAGTTGTGGCTAAATTTCACGGGCACCTCCATTTCCTCACACTTGAACCAATCTGTTTCAGAGTCAGCCCCTCTGCTTCCCTTTTCTCACCCTCCTGGTGCCCACCTTTGGTTTGTTTGTGCTTGTTAGCAGCTCAACTGGAGGGGCAGGAAGAGCTCCAGGACTCAAACTGGTTTCTTTGGCTCATCGTTAGTGGCTTTGAGGAGAGCCAGGTTGGAGAAAGGGGGCTAGGAAGGGTGAGGTTACTGGGTCAAATTCCTTCCCATAGGGCCTCCCTGGTGGCGCAGCAGGTTGAGCACCACATCATGAAGCATCCGCGGCACAGCTTTGCCAGTTCGATACCCAGCCAGGGAGGGACCCACATGGTGCAGCAGACCTCTCCTACCTCACCCGCTGCTCCCCTCAGCAGTGTATTTCAGTTGATCTGCCTGTTCTGCTCCCTACTCTGTCTTTAGTGAGTCCTAGAGACCCCCCCCCCACTTCTGGCCTGTACCCCAGCTCTTGTATGCATAAATAAATAAATTTTTTAATTTACTTTTTTTAAATTATTTTAAAAATTTATTTAAAAAAATTCTTTCCCATTGTGACACCAGCCTGAGTATGATATATCCTCCACTCACTTCTCTCTCTCTGCACCAGTTCTATCAGGCTGCAGAGAACCCAGTTCACACTCGGTAGAGGATCTCTAACTGTGGTGATGATGAAGTTATGCTTGTTGCTCTGAGCTCCCTAGACTCTTTCTGTTCCTTATCACTCTGCTCCTATCACACTTATCACTCCTTATCACACAAGGCAAAAAGGAAAGACTTTTATGCCAGAACTTATGCCTCCAGTCACTTGTCTATATAGCCAAAGCGAGAGCTGCTATATACAAAGATGACTCAGTTTTAAATGAAATGACCCATTCTAACATTTACACAGAACTTCATTTTCCACTAATCCCCTTCCTCCTTCCCTTTAATTGGTGGGTTTTATTATTCCCATTGTATAGATGGGTAAGTTTCAGTAATGATTTATATAAGAAGCTAGGTTCCTAGTGTAGAAATGAGTTGGAGTGAACTTTTGTTATCCTAAAGCCACTTTGTTTCCCTTCCAGCACACAGTCTCAATGTTGAACTGTTTCAGTAGTGATTGGCTTTGTTGATTATATTTTTTCCCAAAAGGAAGACGTGCATTTCATTACTACCAGTTTCTAAGCATCACAAACTGGGTCTTCCATTCTAGGAAGGGCGAGATCTCAACTCTCACATGCGTGGGGCTGTCTCCTCACCTGTGAGATAATGGGTTTGGATTGAATAATTTCCCAATTTGCTTCAAGTTCTGAATTCTCTGCTTCCATGCTGGGATTGGTCCACTCCTTTTTTAGGTCCGAGTTAGCTGTGGGGGATACTTGTTTTCTTCCCAACCGGCCCTACACGCCACAGACTGATGAACCGTGTAGTTGTTCTCTATTACATACATCAGCTGTGTCTTTCCTGGGCTCCTGAGGCTGACACAGTCCCGCAGTGAAATGACTCCATGATGTCCTTCATAATCCGGACAAGTCCTGGAGGTCATTCCTGAGATGGGACGGTGAACAAAGTTTTATGTGCCTCAGCCTGATGGAGGCTCGATCAATACTGGATGCTCCCTCTGACCTTTGGGCGACAATGAACAATGGGCAATGGGCTCAAGAGCACTGGCTGCCAGCGGGATACCGTGGTGTTCGAGTACTGTGTCTATCTTCTACAAGCAAGCTGGACAGCTTGAGATGGGCCAGGAGGCATGTAGCAGAGTGGACATGGTGGAGGAGGATGGTTCCTCAGTCACCGAGACCTCCAGCATCCCAGGCAGCTGGGTCTCTGCTCAGAGGTCATTTCCTCTCTAGTTACTGGAGAAGTTGCCCTCCCAGCCTGACCCAGCAAGACACAGCTGCACACTAATAAACAGGCAGATGGAAACCAAATGGCCCCGTAGTGCCCAACTGTATCTCCCCAGCCCTTAAAATGAATCATAACCCATGTGCCGGGCACTCTTGGGCAGAGGTAAGGGCAATTTTGATAAGTAGCATTGTGCATCGTGGAGTTTCAAATAGTCCTTGCACCCTGGTCAGATCCATCCCTCACCAAACCTGGGGAGTACATTCCTGGAGGTGATAGGCAGGTTGGGGCTTGCTGGGTACACTGATAGGTCTACTCAGTGCAACCCAGTTTGGAAGTCTCCCCAAAGTAAGAATGACCCCGTGGCTTTCTGGAAGACACCCCTAAGGTAGAGCAGCACCCTGCTGCCATGGAGAATGGTGTTAGTGGGCAGAATGGGCAGAAGCGAACAAATGGTTTCCTCTAGCCAGCTGGGACGAGTCTCCCCATGTGAAACAGAACTGCAGTTTAATGGCACGGAACAAAAGCAGCTAAGCGGCTGCCAATAGGCATCCAGTTGAGTCCCAGAACCACAGTAAAAGTTGAGGGGGAGAAGGGGAATTAACCAGCCCTGCCTGTTTGATTTGTGATGTCTGCATTGACGCTGCATTTGTATTCATGGTTGCTCTGAAGAGGAGGTGGGCTCTAATGAGATAGCTTTCCATCTCAAGGCCAAAGATATAATCGCCTGCCATTACTCCTTAATTACATGGTAACTACTATGCCATTACTTTCTAACTCCAGTCTAATTGCAACTTGCTTCTGATTAGTGGGCAATAAACATTCACAAACAGGGTCCAGAAATCTATTTCCATAAAGCTTACTCACAGTCTAAGAGAAGGAATGCAAACATACAAATTGGGTGACTATGAAGAGCCCACCCCAGTAATTACCATAAGGAACAATAGCTTGAGCTTGAATGACCCTCCTGATTTTAAGGAAGTGACTTGGGGCAGGGGAGGGGAATGGAGGTTTCTGTGTGCTATGCAGGCATAATTCAGGAAGCTGATCTGTGGCCACCAGGATTCTGAACTAATGCTTTTATTTACTGGTTGTGTGATCTTTGCTAAACACTAAACCTTTCTGAGGCTCAGTTTCCTAATCTAAAATGGGTAAATGAATTAAAAAATCCCTTGCAGAGGTAAAGATCATTTAAAAAGATCATATTTGTAGAAAAGCACTGTAAAATGTAACAAGGTGGTGCAGCTGATAACTATGACTACTATCTCCAGGGTGGGGCATGCTCTTTGATAATCAAAGAAAATACAACTAGTATTTAGACGCCTTTGGCCAGCCCTCAGACCCCCAAGGGCCCAAGACTCCCTAGGGATCTCAGCACCTGCCTCAGGAGGTGTGGGTGGTGCTGAGACTGATTGCTGATGCTGGGCCTCAGCCCATCCTGTGGGTGGTTTTAGGTGGTGCTGAGTCACAGAGGCAGCTGTGGCTCAGGAGAAGAGGTGGGGTGGGTTGATCATGAGGTCTCAGGAGGGAGCCACACCCACTTGGACTCCCCTCCAGGGACAGAGACGTGTGAGGACAAACAGTCCGGACACAGGTACCCACATCTGATCTGCGGCCAGGACCCTGCATCTGAGAGGGTAAATCTCCACAGAGAGAGCACACCAGGAAATTTCTGGAAAAAAAAAAAAAAGATGTTTTCTTTCACAATCAGCATCGATGTTCCAGTATCAGAAAAGACTCCTTAGATCAGAGAGCCTTCTGCTCCATCCTCAGAATCCAGCATCGATCATAGACAGGGCTCAGTAATTATTCAATAGAAGGAAGAAAACAAGGACATGAGGAAGAAAAACATAGGGGGAGGGAGAGATGGAAGAAAAGAATGGATTTATTTTGGAGGGAGGTGGGAAGACAACATCGCCAGCTTCACACTGTTGTAAATGGCTTCACTGAAAAGAATCCCCAAATTATAGATGGCTGAAGCTGGAAGGCATCTTTGAAGTCATCTTTTACAGTCTCTCATTTCACAGTCCAGGAAACTGAGACTAAGTTTCTTTTTCTGCGGTTACAGATTGTTGGCAGGGCTAGGACTAGACCTCAGTTTTCCCAGTCCCAACCCTGCCTTATTTCCCAGGTTCTCAGGCCAAATAGGTGAAACTATTTGGTCCTGCATGCCAAGCACCCAGAGGGAATAGAGGCAGGGCGCTGGGGCTACCAAGGACTGTGCCTCTCCTTGGCTCTGCTGAGTTCTCATTTCTTTCAGCTATTTACACCAACTATTTGATTCTCAAAAGAAGGCATATGTTTCTTCTGTTCCCATTCTACATACAGCTGGAGAAGCCAGCTATCCCAGAACCCCAAACCCACAAAGTTCTCATTCAGAGTGGTAGTCCCTTTTGCAAGCCACTTACTGAGGGGGCATCCCTGAGACATGTCCTCAGACATCCCTGAAATGCTATAGGACGGTTCAAGGCACTTGTGCCAGGTTGGGGAGGTCACAAGGTGGGCCAGGAGAGAAATGCTACGCCAGTGAAGATTCGGGTCTGGTAAGAGTAAAGGTGAAATGGCCTGATCACACTCCACCTCTGAGACAGAGAAAGACTGCCGAGCCCCGCAGGCAAGAATTCAAAGGCCTCTGATGTATACCAGGGGAGCAAATTGAATAGAAGCTCACACCATCATATTGCAACTTTACTTTGGAAACGCCTAGCAGTGAGCAAGGAAAGCCATTAAATGTCCTTTTAGCGAAGACTCCAGTGAGATTCTTAACTACTAAGTAAAATAAAATCTAAATATACGTGAATGTAAGATATTCTAGAATCCTAACTGAAGGATGTAGACTCTGTTCATGATGCAGACTGTAAAAACAAGTGTTTAAAGTTTCAGATTTTTTTCTTTACTTTATTTAGTGCTAACCCTATCATGATTGGAAAGATCTGCTCTTTATCTCCCTACTCTGCTCTTCACATCAACTTCCTCATCAGTCCCTCACACAGGAACATTGTGAAGTCTAATATCATGCTAAAACTCAGTTTATGACTAATATAAAAATAGCTATGAACTTGTAAGCACAAATAACATGGAAGTTAAATATATTAATATAAAAAGGAAATTATTAGCAATGTGAAAAATTCACTAAAAATTATTGTTAGATTTAAATATTTTTATTTTGACATGTCAATAAATGTAATGATGATAGAGTAACTCAATAATGCAATGAACACAGTTAAATCCTTTGAATGGAGAATAAAAAAATAATAAAGAGCTCAGAAATCACACACCCCTTTGGGTTTACCCCAGCATGAACCTGGACCCAGATGTGGACCACAGAATCCAACCTGCCGGGCCTGGAATCCCTGCCTGACTCAGTGTGCAGGACTGGGTGCCCTCGCTGACAGCCTGTAGACTCAAACTGACCCTTCCCAAACCAAGTTCCAGGCTTAGAACCAGATCTTCTAAGTAGGAGAGAGTTAGAGGAGAGGATGTTACCATCTAAACACCTGCCCAGGCCTGAAATCCAGAAGGCCACAGAGCAAACCTTAAGGGAGGAAAGAAGTTCCCAGAGGTACTGCCTTTCTTTGACTGGGCGACGTAGACCAGATGCCAACAGAATTTGGTTGTGGTCTATTTAGGCTCAGATCATAGCAGCTTTATTCCAAGATGAAATGTTCACAATTTTGTTAGCTATACTCCCAGCCCTCATCATGTCCCCCATTGTCCTCTCTCTATGTCCACTAATGTAATTAAGTTATTTCCTTTTCTTCGTCCCCTTCAACCTCAGGAAGGAGGCCTTTCTCACCAACTCCTTATTAGGTGGTGGGGTCCCCTGGTGAGTCCAGACGGTTGTATAGAAACTACACTCCTGGTTATCCACTAAGGAAAGGGGGTCTCTGGACCCCAAATCATTTTGCTCATTGTTTCCGCTACACCACATAACCCACAACCCAGCAACAGGACTTGAGTGCTGAGTGTCCCTGTGTACTCAATACAGGATGAGGGGTACCTGAGGCGCCCCCATGGCAAGAAAGCCTTTCTAAGAAACAGAAAATACCAAGGAGGAGTATTCAGAGTAAGACTTGGTAAGGAAAGGCCTGGAGACAACACGTTACCCCAGAAGCTCTAGCTCCTTGCCCAGAGGGAGTGTCAAAAGCATGTCAACACTAGAAATAGCAGGACCGGGGGCCCCTGGGAAAGCAGACCATGGAAAGAGTGACTTTAAGTGTTCCAACTTTTAAAAACTGATCTGAGATGATGGTGATAATGATGGCAAGTTCCTGGAAAGATTGGAAAAAATAAAACAGAAAATCAGAGAAACAGATTCCTAGGAAGTAGTTTGAAGCCAAAGCTCCAACCAAGAAAATATGGTGAGGAGAACATGACTGGGAAAGGAAGGGAGGAGCCCCTATTTCCTCTGGAAGTGGGTGCCTGGTGTGCTCACGGTCTGCTTCCTAACATTAGCTTAGTCTCACTGTCCTTCAGACGTGCTCTCCACCACATGTGGGCCTCATATTCTTTTCTCCATAGTCTCCTCCACACCGACAGTGTATACAATTGTGCATCATTAAGCAACATTTTGGCCAACTCTGTAAGGTCCACAGATGACTGGGTAGTCCAAACAGGCTGTGCTATATAGTCTAAGTGTGTAGTAGGCTAGACCATCTAGGCTGTAGAGTACACTTTGACATTTGCACAACAAAGTCACCTAATAACACATTTCTCAGAGTGTATCTCTGCTTGTGCTTAAGCACTGCGTGACTACATTCACTTCTTTAGCAACGAGCACTTAAGCAAGATGCAGCTGAGAACATCTGAATGTCTGCCTGTGCGTCGTCTCTATGACAGAAGTCGTGCAAGGTAATCCTAGTTTCACCAGAGCCCATGTTTCTCCCAGTACCCAACATCTCTCTGGTACAGGTGATGGGATTTAAATTGTCAGGCTCCTGGGGACATCACGGTCATGTTCATCTTTATTGGGGATTTGATAGAGACTGAATTTACAGGGGAACTGACTCTGATTCAGTCTCCCTTAGCTTTCTCAACAATGTTTCTTCAAAGAAGGGGGAGAAGAGGAGCTTGATTAGAGAGCACTGGCCTAAGTGGAAATTCTCGAGTGAAGGCCAGAAGACCACACAAACAGGAAGTGACTATAGCAGTAACAACAAACAGCAACAAGACAAGCAACTAGGGGCCTCCCTCGTGGCGCAAGAGGTTATGGTACAGCACTATGAAGCTATCCGCAGCCACTGCAGCACGAGTTCGATCCCCATCCAGGGAGGTGACCCACATGGTGCAATAGACTTCTCCTGTCTCACCTACTGCTCCCCTCCACAGTGTACTTCAGTCTTTCTGCCTGTTGTGCTCCCCACTCTGTCTCTGGTGACTTATTGTACCTCCCACACCTCTGGCCTCTACCCCAGTTCTTGCATGCATAAATAAATATTTTTTTAAAAAAAGACAATCAGTTGGGAAGAGGAATTAGACCTCTGGCATCAGAGGACAGAGAGGCAGACCCAGGATGGGGCCCACGGTGGCAGTGACATTAGCTCCAAGCTGAGGTCTGCAGAAGAGCTGGGCAGGGTGAGCGGGTAGACTGGCTTTGGGCCAGGGCTGGGAGGAGGACATATGTGTGCCGACTCCCAGGTTTTGCCAGTATCCATGGTGTGAATATTTCTACCGTGCCCAATTTCAAACTACTAATATGTATCAGCTGGCTCACAATATTCTTCAAAATCTGGCAATTGCTTTACCAGTGGAACCAGAAAGATACTAAATGGGAGGACTGAGATGCTGGGTAGCAAAACAGGCCCTACCTACAGAGACTTAGCGGTCTGGAGAGGATCATAGGATATTGGAAGGATCATGACCTTGCATTGGAAAAATATTCTAGAAAGATCACTTAAGCTTAAACATTGCCCAAGGGACTTTCCCGACAGTCATTTCTCTGCTTTCCAGCTCTCATACACTTCAGCTCTAGATATCTAAACTGAATATCTCAAGCCACAAATTATTGATTAACTCTTTCATTTATCAAAAACTTTTTAAAGACTACCAAAGTTTTATGCACTATGGTGGCTCCATAAATTCTCAGCTCCTCCTGAACACACACACCTTAATTAAGGGGTTTTGCTGATATATGAGAACATAGAAGTTCCACTCATGTTTGTATATTTGTTGAGGAAATGATTAGGATCAAGCTTGTAGGAACAGGGGAAATTTTCTTAGCTCTCTAGGTCTTTCTCAGGCTGGTTGAGTAATCAAAATAACATCAGACAGATTAACAGAGGAAAAATTAAATGTGTACGAGAATTTACATGGCTGTAAATTCCAGAGGAAGTACGACAGACTAAGGGTTTTTATCCTTAAGCTAATGAATGTGATAGGGCTTTGGAGCATTAAGGAGAGAGGACGGGGTCTCACAAGATGAGAAGGGGACTCATAAAAACCAGATGCTCTGTAGGTACCCATCTTCCCTGTCAGAAGAGGAGTTTCTCTGATAGAAGGGTTTTCTACAGATAACCTTAAAATTGTAATCTTTACTCTCCTAGGTAGTCAAGATGTGGTGAAAAGTTTCCCTTAAAGACCACAGGTCCTCAGTTGACCTTCGGTATACTTGCCAAAGTGACATGTCTTGGAAAAGCCTCTTCTGGACATTTTAGGGAAGCTTATCCTTCAAGCTCATGAATGGGCAAAATATCTTAAAGAAAACAACACATCTTTAGGGACCTGGGAAGAGTTTACATTCCCACACACTCTCTGACTTTCCTTTCTTTCTCAGTCTTTCTCTCATCTCATAAGAGATTTGGGATTTTTAAGACATTACAGAAGATTAAGGGTACATTTGTCAAGGTTAGAGGTCCTAATTCATGTGTAAAACAGTTGCGCTCTTTTAAGTGTTCAGAGAGGTGGGCTTTTTTTTTTTTTTCCTTAATTGAAAAAATATCTCAAAGTGCCAGCACTTAGTGCTCAGCATGAAAAACCCTTGTTTAACACTGCCTGGGGATCTAGCATTTTTAAATAACAGCAGAGACTGGATCCTTTGACTGGTGTCTCTCCCCGCAGGGCATTCCTGAAAGAGAAGGCTATTGCCCAGAACCCCAATTTCCTATGCACTCAAGTGGAGTTCCTGTAAAATCACCAGATGGCTGAAAGAGAGACTCAGGACTCTTGAGCAAAACTACAGTCATTTAGAACGTTGAGGACTACCTTTGCTGGAGCCCTCATTAGCTCAAAGCAGTGCAGATAAAATGACAGTAGGATGGAGCTCAATGTGAGCCCCCCCACATCTTTCTGAAACCTAGTGGGGAAAGAAAGTAGGGGGGGAGACACTCTTAGGGACTATGAAGAGACAAGGGTGAATGGTAAGGAAATCCAGGTTAGAGCTCCCCCTATATGCCCACTCTACCCCAAACCCAAATTGTGGGCTGCCTCTTCAAAATCAAAATTGGGTAGGTTTATCTAGTTCATCTCTGGGATCCTGTTGTTGCTGCCAAACATAAAGAGCTATATTATTTAGTCTGTGAACTCTAAGGAAGGAATCATGGAAAAGACCCCAAGGAAGTTTGGGTATTAGATAGAAAACATGAAATATTTCCAATTGCTACTTGTCTGCTCTTTGTCATCCCCCCTGCATTGATTTAAACTCAATATACAGCACTTTATTATTTTTTCCATATCTCGATTACAGGATTAATCATGTTGTGCTTTATTACTTTATGTGTCCATCTCTCCCGTTTTCTGAGAGCTTCTCAGTGGCAGGGACTGTGCATCTGTGGGTTCCAATAGCTGGAACAACCCCTGAGATATAAGTCGTATTTTCTATAGCTTATGCAGTTAGTGAGCCGATTAGCTCATCTGTCACTGGGTCAGGACCAGGAGAAAGAAGGCAGAAGTAAGGAGCAGAGAGAAGAAAATCAAGACCAGGGTTGGTGCATAAAGATCCTGGGTGGAGACCACCACAAAAGGACACGACAGAAGGAAGAATAATCCTCAGATGATTACAAGCCTCTGGGCATCAAAAGGCTCGGGACACCACTCTCTTCCCAAATGAAGGGCCAGGTTAAGTTACTCTGCAAGTTAAGTTAAAAAAAAAAAAAGCATCAGTAAAGAGCCACGCAAAGGAAAGAGTGAGTTTTCAACAGAAACATCAAAGGATGACCTTTAAAGCAGGACTGGGAAAGAGCATCTGAGTGGCCAGGTTTCCAGGCCAACCAGGAAGCCCAGGCAGCCTTGGTAATGAGCTGAGGTAACAGCCCCGCACAAGGGAAAACTCTGTGGAGGTGTCTCAGACCCAGAGTGTGCTCTGAATCTCCCACTTCCTCCCTCCCTCCTTCCATTTCTGCTGTACAAGAAGGTACTTGGTCTGGGTGGTGAGGTCTCCAGGGCACTCACACGCAGCTGAGGATGGTCTATGAGGTGCATCAAGTTAAAAATATCCACCCTTGGTAAGGAGACGTTTATCAGGAAGGATTATTTCAAGGATAGGGAAATGAACACTTGTAATAGGGAAATGGCTGGGTCCATAGACCCGCTGTCATGCCAAGAATCAGGAAAAGGAGTTTTTCTTTTATTGAAAGGAATAAAAAAGGCCGGAAGAACTCGGTGTGGGCCTGCTGGAACAGGAGAGCTTCTCATTCTCTGGTGCGGCAGTAATGGACTTGTTTGAGTGCTGGCCAAAGCTCAGGGAACTGGAGGAAGGAGACAAGCGGAACCAGAGTTTGGTTAGCAGTTTTGTTTCAATTGATTGGTGGGGATAAACAATTCAGCTAATCACTTCTAAGACAAACCCATGTGGTTTGGTCTGAAGTAAACAAGAGGGCAGGAGGAACGAAGTCTTGTTTGGAAAGGATCCTGTTTTTTAGGATCTCAAGGTCATGGGTAAACATCTGTTTCCAGGTGTGAGGAGCCTTCTTTACATTTAATCTACGGTCTGCAGACACCAGGGAATTTCTGTCCTTAAAGACATATTTTTCCTAAGGTGGTTGGTTATGCTCTTTGTCTGGAATCTAACTTCTGCTTATGTTCAAAGGTCCTTAGGTCCCCACCATTATCTTTATTTATTGGTTGTATTTATTAGGTTCGTATGTAGGTATCCAAATCCCACTGTATATATGTTCTTGTGCTACGTTTCTGATAAAAAGACCATCCCCGGCCATAGGACATCCATCTTCCTCTCTCAGTTTTTATGAGGTCATTTAAATTCCTTTTACTTTATCTCTGTCTCCTCAAAGAAAGCTTCTGGTTATGATTTGACTTATCTCATAGTTTGACTACAGGGAGAGAACGTTCTAATCATGCAACATTTAGTGTTCTGGTTGTCCGGTAATTACGTCTCATTATAACCATTGGCCTTCTGACAGCTACCTCTGTCTCTTGCATTTGGTTAACATAAGTTGGTTCCCAGAACCTACTGTTCCCTGACCAATGTCAGATACTATCCCCATGCCTTCAAAGTAAAGCCAAGTTCAAGAGTATGGGGCCATCTTCAAGGAACCCCTAGGGAAGACATGTCAGGTGATACCACTGCTATCATTCTAATACCCTCAAGTCTCTTCAACCAGAGACCACCCGCAGAAGAAAATCATTTCAACTTCAGTAACTACTAAAAGAGGAGAAGAAACAGGGATCCCATTCCTAATGTTAATCTTTCCCTTCTTTTTATTGATCTGTTAGTGCCTTTTCTCCTCATTCCCCATTCCCATTCTCTCATCCCCAAAGGCAATGTTTCTAATGAGTTTGATGAAAGTATAAATTCTTACAAATTATAAGTATTATTGATTTGTGTTTTATATTTATGTAGGTCAAATTGGATTGTAGATATCATTCAGGTTTTTACCTTATTTGCATTGCACAGTGTTTGAAAGCTGTAGCTGTGTTATTAAATGTTTACCGAGTCTATAGCTTCTTCCTGCTGCAGTGAGTCCCCTAGGCACATGCACTTTAGACTTATTTGTTCCCAGAAGGGAAACAAAGAGAACCACCACCATGCTGGGAGGAGGGGCCTAGACATTCCTCTCTGTGGACCAGTATTCGGGTGGGGGAGGGACGACTCTTTACTCTATATGGCCAGGAGCATATTTGCTGGACCCCAGGTTGTATGTGTGCTCCAGGTGGCTGTGAACCACTGGGTTTCTCTCTAGAATGGCTGCACCAAACTACACTCCACCTGAAGGTCATGAAGGTTTCTACAGCCCACATCATCACCGACAGTTGGCATCATCTACCTTTCTAATCTGTGCCAATCTCAACACTTAAAATAAGGGTGTTTCATTTCACACACTTTCGATTACTGAGATATTTGAGTGGTTCCTCCTGTGCTTGTTATGTTTTGAAATTGGTCTTCTTTTTACTTCCTGTGCTTAAATCATTTGCCCACTCTTCTGTTAGACTTTCTGCATTTTTGGTGGTGACTTATAGGTACTTCTTATACAGTCTCTATATCAGTCTTATCAGTTTGAGACATTGCATATATTTCCTCCCAATATCATCTGTCAATTTCATCCACATTGTCAATATCCTTATTTTTAATTATTCAACTATTTTTGTCTTATGCTTTAGGCTTCTGGAGTTTGATTTAGGTCTTCCCCTGCCCCAAGGTCACAAAGCAATTCTCTTATGTTTCCTTCTATTTACCCTCTACTAATTGTTGCATTTAGTTCTTTAATCAATTTATAATTCTTCTTTTGTATATGTTATTCATTTAAATGAATCTAGTCTTTGTAAGGTAAGTAAGTTCATGAGATCTGCTTGTGTCTCAGCATCATTTTCCTAGATGTCTTTTGGGCCATTTCCCCTGTGATCTGTGGTGCCAACTTTACCAATATTATTGCCATAGCAATGTGCATGACCTCAAAGTTTACAGACTGGATTCACCTACTAGAGACCTCAGAAGATTTCTTGAAATAGACATGACAAAGACCTCTAAACCCTGTAGTACTTTCAGGGTGAGTTGCAATTGAAGGAAAGATTTGTGCAGACAGCAAAGCTCCTTGACATTTCCTAGTGAGGCACGGTGACTCTGGCCTGAGAGCATGCTGTCCTTTCTTTGCCCTTAAAAGCAGCCAATATTAGTCCATTGGCTATAGTGTGCTTCATAATTCTCTCATGATGCTTTTAAATCTACTACCTTACCTTTTGAAAAAGCTCATGAAGTAGGGAAGTATCATCTCAGTTTTATAGATGAAAAAATCTTGGATGCAAAGAGTTTAACTTACACCAATCTGCCCAACAGACAAGGTACAGAGCCAGACTTGAACCGAGATACACTGAAATCCATTACTGAGAACACTTCCTCTCAATTACTCTGCCCTTCACATCCATTTTATCCTTTCAAACAAAGCTTACTGAATTCTGACTACTGTAAGGGGTTGTGTTTGGTGCCAAAGAATTCATCATTCCAGGCTAGTATGGGAGATAAGATGTACCCACAAACAAGCACAATATGAGCCCGAGAGGTAAGTCAAAAGAACACTGAGATCTGTGACCATTCAGAATTGGGGTCAATGTCTCCAATCTTTACCTTTTTCCCAGAAGCACCTCTCCCATTAGACATCTATATATATATGTTGTAGTCACAGTTTGAATGTTGATATTGGGTTGCAAAAATACTTAGCAAGATTGCAATGCCAGAGTTCATTTAGGCTATCAGGAATTAAAGTCTCCATCTTGCAGGAAACTTCTTTTTCACTTGAGTCATTTGGAAGTTTAACATTTGTCTTATAATCTCAAGGTCATTCAGTCTCGGTGATTCTCAATTATTGACCAAAAGAAAAGCTAGAAATATTGGTGACATAGAAAAGAAGGAACAGAAAGAAAATGGGTAGGTGGATATTTAATAAGAAGAACAAGCTCTATTAACTTTTCAGATTTGAAAGGTGTCATAAGTTAGTTTTTCCTGAGGTAGACCCCAAGACAAGGCTCTATCTGAAAGTAGCTCAGAGGACCCTTGTTGGAGAGAGAGGAAAGTGGGAAAGGCAAGGGGAAGCAGCCAAGCAAAGGTGATATTTCAGGCAGGGTTCCAGTCTCAACCAGCCCCTCAGTGTGCAGACTATCTCAGGGTTTGTTTAGACTTATGGCTTCAAACTCCTACATGTGCCAAGGACTGGCTGAGGGTCAGAGGGGGATGAGGTGGTGGAAGGTAGACGCTGGGTCACTTTGGGTGGAAGACTGACCTCAGAAGACTAGTAGGTATAGAGAAATAGGGACTCACAGAGGCTGGAGCAGGTGTGAGGTCTGGGTAGATCATCAACAGGGCCACTGTGAACTACACATCTCTAAGTCAAATTCAGGAATTCTGCCATTGAATATCCTTTCCTGGGGATGCCTAGAGTGCCCCCCTTGTTTACACAAGAAAACTGAAATACAAGACAGTTAAAGTATGAAGTCATGTACATTAATTTGTGACAAAATTTGGGGCTCCCAAATTCACATTTTGAGGTCTCTTTCCCTTATATCTCACTACCTCACTTCCTTGCAATAACCACAGTATTTGGAACTGTGCCAACACAGTAAACCATCTTTTTCATTTTATTTACATCATTCTTGGCCTGAGTGTGCTTCTTCTAGGCTCAGCGTCTATCCTTGTGGACCTGGCCTGGCCCACGAAGCCCTTCTTGGCAGTCAGGAGAAAACAAACATCCCCTTGACAGAGGAGCTGCCAGTCATCGAAGACTTATTTGGGTAGTTAAGGAAACCTTGGCGCCTGAAGAAGGCACTCAGAAGATGACAGGTCTGAATAGTCTGACAAATTTTTATTGCCCCAAAATCTCCAGTCCTGTAAGTCATGAAATAAATCTCAGCCCGCATCAAATAAATTATCGTCTGTTTAAGAACGAAAGAGTGGATGAAACAAAGAACAGACAATCTGCTTCTGCCTCTTCTTGCCTTCAGCTCAATACTGGGGATTTTTCCACCCAGAGCTTGGCCTAACACTTCCCAACACCAAATCTCTCCCTGCCATATCCCCGCCCCCTTATCATCATGGGCCAAAGAGCAGAGAGCAATCAAATCAAGGGGTTAAGCCTCTTTTTGAATGATGATAGCATCCTGGCAAGGAGGCAAGAAACTCTGAGAGATGAGAAAGCTGTCACGCTTTCTGTTGGGACAGATGAGTAGCCAGCAATTCCTTAAAGCACCAAAGGTTTATCAACAAAAGGAAAAAAATCGATTTGGCCACACCTAATCTTACAAGAGAAAATATAATACAAGTGACCAAGGGGATGGGGAGAGGAAATTTTAAGAATGAAAAAAAGTTGTCTTCTCCGGTCTCCCGCGCACTCTGCATCTCCATCATCCTTGCAGTCAGCAGGCTGAATTCTATTTGTCCGTTTGCTTATCTGTTTCCCTGGCCACAATGCCGTGTTCACAGTGACAAGGACTCTTGTCTGTTTCATTCACCTTGATGTATGCCAGGCCTAGCACAATGTCTAGTACATTGCAGATGCTCATTATATTTGTTCAATGACTAAGAAAATAAATGAACGCACTGCCATTTTTTTAAGGGCAGATATTGACCAAGGCACAGAGCTAGACATTTTGACCTCCTTGAGTCACATAAATCTCTCAATGAGCTAGATATGATCAGTCTTTTTGTATATAAGAAAATTGAAATTCAGAAAGGTTAAATAACTTTCCTAAGGCCCGACAGCTAATAAATGGAAGAGCTGGGATTTAAAGCAAGGTCTATCTAACTCCAAAGTTATGATTTTTGTTGAATTGACCAATTCTTTATGAAGTGAGTTCTGGCTGCCAGGTCTGAGAATGAGCTATGAGCCACCCTCCCTGTGCTCCCTGACATTTTGTCATTCCACCCTTAGCGCACAACTCCATTCAGTACCCTGGAGAGGGAAAAAAGATGAAATATAAGCCAACCTATTAATTATACCTTATCAAGCTCTTCTCTTTGGGTGTTTTATTTGAGGATGAGTTCTTCTCCTATCTAGGCTATAAACTCCTTGGGGTCAAATGCCACATTTTGTGTGTCCTCCCCCAGGCACGTACAGATATGACACAGGTCAGAAGCGGTCACATCACCCTGGTAGATGCCACAGCAGAGGGCGACAGAATGAGGGCACTGAATAATCTTGGGGGTTGTAGTACATCAGTGGGGGATACACAGGAATTGAGTTTGAAAGCCCCGCCAAAACCAGAATCAGTCCATCAGTTGTACACAAAATAAACTGGGTTTCAAAGGACAGATGGGATTTAATCACAGGATGAGGAGAGACGAGGCAGCATAAACACAGGTTCTCAAGAAATTGGAACACAGTGGAGTCTGCTGGTCTGTCTCTAGCTTCCACTCCCCTTCTCTCTGGGCTGTCAGATAGCATCGTCTGGAAGAGTGTTTTTTTCATTACTCCTTGCCTTCCCACAGAGATCTTGAGCAACCTTCCCAGCCTGAGTCTTCCCACTTGTAAAAAGAGGTCTGAGGCCAGTTCACTCCTCCTGGAAACTTAGTCCAGACCTTTGGTATAACTGTTGCCTCTCAGGGCTAGTCAGGTGCTGGACAGGGAAGAAGCTCCTGGAATAAGAAATGCTGAATTAAGCTCATTACTAGAGCCCCCACTAAACATTAGCTAGCTGTAGGGCCATCCATCTTGGCCAGACTGAGGGGATGGAGGGAGATTAATGCCGCTGCCTAGGAGGCTGGCCCGCCTCTGCCCATCTCCTCCTCTGGGTACTGTTTGAAGAATTCATTAGGAGAGGGCAGCTGAGAGAGGGAAGGGCTACTCTGTCCTAAGTTTTCTATCTCTGAGCCCCTCCAGTTTGGCTTTTCAACCAAGATGGTCAAGGTTTTTCAGGGCTTGACAGGTTATAGTGAGAGCAAGAGATAATCAGTACAGGTATATGACTCCCAATTCACAGAGCCAGGTTAAAGCATTCGAATCCTCCTTTAACGTACTCACTTGAAAATAAAAGGGGGCTTTGTCATTTATGATGACCCTTCTGGAACCTTCTCTGACTATCCCTTGAGGTTGTCTCCAGTCTGGCCACATGGACATGGGAACAGATAACTTCAAGATGGTTTGTTAATTTAGATATTTTGACCTCCTTGAGTCACATAAATCTCTAAATGAGCTATATGTTCATAGTGTTTTTGTAGATGGGCATGGTAGGAGACAGGATGAAGGGTTCACCCCACCTGGAGTCCTGGAAGGGGTGCAGGGGCAGAGGGTTCCCACAGTTCACCGTCACGATGCTAAGTCCCAAGTGATCCACACAGACCACTCAGTAGCCAGAGGCCTCTGCTTGAGCCCCTGAAAATCAGGCTGGCTGAGCAACGGCTATTATTTAACCATTAGAATCACTTTTCATTGCTTTTATGAGCCTGAATTCATTGAAGTATCATTTTTAGCATTCTGTAAAAATCTAACACTTCTTGCACCTGCTGGTGTCAATTTAATAATTACCACAGTGACTGCCGAGAAGTGGGAGGAATTATCAACCCTCTCCTGACTTGAAAAAATTCCTTATTAATGATTCAGACAATCTTTTCAAGTTTTTATAAATTCTTGCTGACCCCTTCCTATTTCCTGTGGGAACGGAAGGATGACTGGACTTGAAACAAACTCATTTCATTGATTTCTCAGGTTGGATAACTTGACACCAAACACCAAGGCAGGAGCCCAGTTATCTCACTGCTTTATGTACAGGAAGCGGGAAAGACTAGAAAAAAAGTCTCTGTTGCTGGAGCAAAAAGATTTATACCTTAGTGCCAGGTCTACAGCATATAGCTGGTGGATCTTGGGTAAATCACTTTTGTTACCTACCACACTAAAGCAGACAAACAGCGCACATTTACTGACACCAGCTTCTATTACAGCCCTATTTCTTGTCCCCTCAGAACGGGTGCACATAATTTTCACCATTTCTTTATTTCATTATTTATGTATTTATTTATTCTCTCCCCTGTCTAGGAAGGATTTGAGAAAGCTTAACAGGGAAAACGAGATA
The DNA here is from genome assembly GCA_019455555.1 of Galemys pyrenaicus. Lineage (NCBI taxonomy): Eukaryota > Metazoa > Chordata > Mammalia > Eulipotyphla > Talpidae > Galemys > Galemys pyrenaicus. The sequence goes on from JAGFMF010011697.1 coordinate 382,564, forward strand.
GAAAAAAATATATGACAGAGAAAATTAGTTCCCTAAAATATGTGCTAGAAGGTTCTGCCTGTTTATTAGAAATAGGTTCTCTGTGGCCTCAGAGCTTTCTAGTGGCCAAATGAAGTCATGTAACCTGAAAATGGAAAGTACCCCAGTCATTTTGGAAAAAAAAACTATTTTTCTGCTTCTGAGAATTAATTTCTTTGCTGCATCCTAATAAGAAGACATTGGGAGATACAAGTGCTGACATTCTCAACTTCTTTACCAGTGAAAATGCCAGTCATTTCTTCAGGCTGTCGTTTGCATTATTCCCAGCACAAGAGGCCACAGGGTCAGTCAGGACTTGAGTCAAAGATAGCCTATACTTTGAAAATCCAGTGTGCCCTAAGTATGCACCTGTTTTAGATTTGATCTGTGATATTATTCAGACCAGTTGTGCCCAAAGCCTCCCCCTGAAATGACAACATCAGTATCAGTTGGGAACTTTCCAAAAATGCAAATTTCCCAGCTCTGCCCATCTTTACTAAATCAGACGCTTTGGAGCAGTTCGAGGGAATCTATGTTTCAGCAAACCTTGACACAATCTGAGAGCCAGTTACACAGGAAAGGATGAGAGGAAAGCACAGCCTCCTGGCAATGAGAAGACAGCTATTTCTTGCCTTGTTCCTTTGAGTTGGGGAACAGGTAGCTTTAGGATATTGATTGACTTATCGATTGTTTGGTAAACTGGCAAAAGAGCAAAAACTTGTGTTACCGATTAAAGGCAGTTCTATGAACTTTCAAAACCATTCAGAGGGAGGTCTGCTTCGTATATCCCCTTCTCTGCATGCTAAGTCTCCCCAGTGGTCCTTGGATTGCTCTGTCTCCCCTCTCTGAGAGGCTGCAAGAGATCAGGCAGGTGGGCTAAGGGTCTCCTCCCAAGAGACCTTCATTTTGTTTGTGTATGTTTCTTCCTGGCTTTTCTTCAACTATTCTCGTGTGCTTTGCATGTATGTTTGTTCTTTCTTCCACACTATCCCTCCAGCTCTAAAATTCTTTGATTATTGCATTAGATAAGAATAGAATAAAAAAGAGCCCTAAAGCTGAAAAGGACTATTGAGATAATGTAATACAACCTCCTTATTTCACAGATCATAAGCAGTTTGAGAATAATTTCCCTGTGTATGTTGCTTAGCTCAATACCTGGCACATAGCAGGTTCTTGATGGCTCTTAGTTGAATCTGTTGATTGTTTGTAGTGTTTCATTATTTGCATGTGCTTCATAGCATTTTATCCCCACTAACACTCACTTGCTAAAGACAATTATCCTGAATTTCAGACCAGGGTAGTGAAGCTTAGTAGTTGGATGTTTACCAAAGTTTCAGAGCTTTTATGGAATGCAGGCCCCTTAACTTTTGGCCCTTTTACTTCCTGCCAGGAGGTATCTCCCACCAGTGCCTAGACCTCTTGCTAGTAACAAAGAGATATAAGAAAATCTCGAGGGCCTCCCTGGTGGCGCAGTGGGTTGAGCAACACACTATGAAGCAAACCGCAGCCACTGCAGCACAAGTTCAATCCCTGCTGCCGGCCGGCCAGGGAGGGGACCCACATGGCATAGCAGACCTCTCCTGCTGTGCCCGCTGCTCCCCGCTCTCTGTGGTGAATCCTCTCACCCCCCACACCTCTGGCCTGTACCCCCGTGCTTGTATGCATAAATAAATAAATCTTTAAAAAAAATCTCAAAATAATTACTCAGTCTGTGTCAATAGTGACCATAACCAGCTCCAGTCAGCTCTTGAAGGCAAAGGCAGCAACCTTGATTTTTCCAGTTTTTCCAACCAAAGACCACCTCCACAACCCTGTGCCTGTGAATAAGGACAGGCAGTGTGACCTTAGCAAAACTCCACTCTCTGCAGAGCAATTCCTGAAGTGGTGGTCTTTTCCACATTCTTCTGAGAGGGGAAACAACTAGACTCTCCAAACCAACTAAACACAAACTGATTCTAAAGGGGATAAAGGCATTTCTGCATCTTCATGTTTCCTCATTTGCATACATGCTTGTGCGCACATAAAAATATGGGTAAAAATGTGGCAACTGCGTGGCATTTCCAATATTGGCAAGGTGATATGATCACATCAACACTAATCTGATGCTATATAAGGAAACAGAAAGGGGGTGAGAGATATCAGATTGAGAAAATAGAAGAAATTTCAGATGACAAAAATAAGTTCAGAGGATCCTTTGCTGCATAAGTTTTTCATCCAGCGTCTACCTCTTAATGAAATGTCTTTCCCTCCTCCTTTTTTTTTTTTTTTTGTCTGATAGAGGTTTGCATTTCTTGTGACCTTTCCAAATAGGTCATAAGGTTGCTGAAAGGACACAGGTTATCTTTGTGAAAATTAAGGAAAGGTGCCTCTTCTTCCAGGCTGACTTAGGTCCAAGAAGGAAGCACAGTTTAGAGAGTAGAACACAGACTGAATTTCAACTTGGTAGTCGGCTATGGGCCAGCCACTCTGGTGCAGGACACAACCAACTAACCTTATATGGCCTCTCTTTATGCCCAAGCCTGTGCATGCTATGGCAGGGGGGCCATTCAACCCAATAAGGTCAGCATCAGAGGATGCAGTTTTCCTATGGCGAAATGAAGTCTTGCTTTCTGTTAAACCAACAGCAAATAGATACTGGAAGCCAGTGATGACATACAAACCTTTGTTTGCAGAGCTATCCCACATATAGTAGATCATTTTTTTCTGACTCTCTTATTTGATAAGATATCTCATTAAAGAAGTCCAGACTGAGACTAATGATACTGGTATGTAGTAACAGCTCGCATATATCTAATGCTTAATATATGCCCAGTAAATGTCATATGTATTCACTCATGCAAGTCCTTATAACACCTCCCCTTTTTATAACAAGAAAGGGAAGGAAGGAAGGAAGGAAGGAAGGAAGGAAGGAAGGAAGGAAGGAAGGAAGGAAGGAAGGAAGGAAGGAAGGAAGGAAGGAAGGAAGGAA
>JAGFMF010011697.1:385599-488324 GCA_019455555.1 Galemys pyrenaicus
GAAGGTTTTTTTTTGAAAGAGCAAGGTTTTTTTTAGAAAAAAAAAAAAAAAGGTAGTTACTTTAACTCCATTATACAGAAAAGTTAAGTAGCCTGCTCAGTCAGAGATAATAAGTGGTAAAGCTGGGATTGCAAGCCAAGTCCAGTTCAGAATCTGAACATGTTAAGCATTACCATGGTTCTGTAAAATGCTACCTTCATAAAGGATTTCAGAACAGGCAAAATGGAGTCAAACGGAAGTACTAAAAGGGATTCTGTTATATTCTCTGACCCTACCCCTCTACTATCCTAGGGAACCAGTCCCAGCCCCCAGCCTGTGTCAGTCTGTCCAGGCTGAGGGGTGCCTTCTTCATGGGTTACCACTAATCCAAATCCCCTTTGCTATCTGGGAAGTGCATTCTATAGTTTCCAGTAGGCTAGCAAATGGTGGTGCGAGCTGCAGGAGGTGGAGGCAGGAAACTGCCAACCAGGACTTAAAAGGAAGCCTGGTCTGTTTGCAGACACACACCCACTCCCTTCTTCAGGGCCCTAGGAAGAGCCACAAGTCCCCCAATTTAGCAAGCTTCACCTGCACTTGCTTCTGTCGGTACACAGGCGGGCAGGGGAGAGGGGGCGTTATCTTTAATGCGTGACATTGGCACTGCCGTGCGCAGGTGAGACCCCATTAATCCCGCGCAGACACTCAGCGGCACATGTGAATTGTAGACCCCCGAGTCCTCACATTTCCCGATAATGCTCTAATGGCCTGTTTCCGTTGCCATGGCAACACAACACTGCTTGCAGAGTCCTCTAAGTACCTGAGGTGAAAGCAAAGGGGCGTGTTGGCCTCAGTGGGTCACTATGTGGTTCCCTATTGGCCATGCTGCCTGTTGGCTGTGTGACTTTGGGATCTGGACAGGGAGGAGTAATGACTCTGGTGGAGATGGTTAAGTTCTGAAAGGTTCCCTGGCTCACCCTTTCCCTTCCCCCAGGCTACCACAAATGTCCTGGGGTGTTCCCTTCCATCAAGGAAAGTGCCCTGGGGTGTGGATGGAGGTCTGCTCCAGTCCCACCTCTCCACTTAGTGGCCATGTGACCTCCCCAAGCCCAGTTGCTCCTTTAGAGCTGAAGACTGGAACCTCACTGCATTAGGTAGGGCTAAGGAAATCGCTTCCCTACTCAACAGCACTCTCAGAAAGGCGCGCCTGCCTTTCTGGGGCTGACAGTTCATTAGCGCATTCCAGATAATGTAAAGGTGTGGGGGTCTTGAGATTTGTCACAGAATGACAGGATGCTCACTTATGCCACCAAGAGTTTGGTTGCTTAGATTAAAGGGGTCTTAGTCCTTGGTTGAGTGAATGACACATTCAGATTTTACTAAAATCTCTGGACCAATGTCAGAGAACACCTACCTATATTTTGTCCTTGCATAGCTGACCTAGAAACTAAATGCAGAGTTTATACTTCATATATATATCTGTATTCGCTTTCACCTATCGTTTTAGACCTTCATGAATTTAAAAAAAAAATGTACTTTTAATGGTCACCATACCTCCTCTCTATCTCCCAATTATATAACCTCAGTGTTTTTTGTTGTTGTTGTTTTTAATTGTTTTATTGAAGTACCACTGGTTTACATCATAGCTTGTGTTTTGGAAGTATACGGTATCTGATAAGCATGTCATTTATGCTTATATCCAGGGCCCAGAAGACATAGAAAGTGTGCTTACTAAAAACCATAACTGCATTTCATTAGCATGAATTCACACTGTGCTTAATATAACCTTTATTTGTTCCCGTGAAAAACAGCAATATTAATTCTGGAGAGTTGGTTCATTCTTATTTTTCCAATGGCATAAATAATGATGTGATCCTGACTAAATCACTTATCCTGCTTGGCTTTTAGTTTTGATAGATGTTCTATAAATAATAGTTATATTGAACTGAAATAAGGAATTGAACATGAGAGCTACAGTCGAATCATCAGCAAGAAAACACCTTGCATTTGCCTGGTGATTGTTCCTTCCAGAAAGATGTTCACATACTTAGTCCCTGGAATATTTACTTTTGTTCTTAAGTACATGTCCTGTTTATTCAGAATAAGAATTTTGTATGCAGTTGACCCTTGAAGAACATGGGTGTAAACTGAGGGTCCAATTTTATGCTGATTTTCTATCAGCAGATTTTGAATCCTGGGAGTCAAACAACCCTTTAGACAGAGAATGGCTATAAATTATACAGGGATTTTCAACTGTGTGTGGGTGGGCACCCACGACCCTTGACATTGTTCAAGAGTGAACTGTACTATCTAGTATATGTCTCCTGTTCTCAGTGGACAGCATTGTGACCCTTGTGGTAAACCTGTGACAGACCCAGAAATGCTCCACAGACTTTCCCCAAGGTGTCCAGTGCAGCCTTTTCCCAATATTTGTTACCTTGGCATGTGGAGCTAAGATCAGTCAAGGCCTTATGGGAGTCAAGAGAAACTGTTACTCTTATCTTAAAGATTGAAGATTATATAGAATTAGACTCATCTCCAGAAATAAATTTTTTAATCTGAGAACCCTTTTTCAAGGCAAAGCAAATATCTAGAGCATCTGGTTTTGTCATAAGAAGTTGCATCCACTTAGTTCTGTGAAGTCCCCCTTCTTCCTAGCCCCTAGTCCCAAGTCCAACTGCGGATATAAACCTGTTACAGAGTAACCTCAATGTGAAATGGGTTGGCCCGACTCGACTGTGGGTCCTCACCTGCGTGTTTAAAAGTCTAATGAGACTCAACCTCAGGCACACACAAAAAGTTTAATGATGGGTTTATTTATAGGAAGGGGAAATGAAAAATGAGTAACTCAGGAAGAAAGATAAATTGGTGAATGTGTCTCATCAGTTCTCCCCAACAGTGTGCTGAAAGCCAGCGAAAACCCAAGCATCCCCAAAGCCCAAATGTCTGGTTATTACCAAACCTGGCTGCTTAACTCCACCCTCCCTTCCCAGCAATCCTCCTTTTGGTGGTGATGACATTATTTTTAGTCCTTGGTGTCTTGGATTTCTGGTCTGGGATGGGGTGGGACCCATAAAACCTGCTTGGGAAGTTTGTTCAGGACATCCTTTCCCAGCAAATCCTTAGTTTGCCCCATTTACTCTAAAGTTATAGCCTTCTAAATTCTCCATGCATATGTAATTAAATTTGATCTTTTTCTATAATATGTCTGATGTTAATTTGTTTGCCTAACCAGATTAAGAAGAACCTAAAAGGGTAGAGGAATTTTTTCCCACCCATCCCTATACCTGTAAGAGTTAATTTTTGATGATAAAAATGAGGCCCAAAAATTAGGACCAAAAATGATTTGGCTTCTTGAGAACTCCTCGAGAAGTTGGATGCAAAGACCCAGGCTGGCTAGTGGTCTGCTTAGTTTGTGCCAACCCTTCTGTCTGTCTCAAGTGAGGACATTTAGAATGGAAATAGAGAATGTTGAACCTCAGGAAATGTTAGTACAAAGGAGTTAGTCATTTCCATTTTTACTAAAATTCATTCTCCACAGTCAGTCCCCAACACACCCCCTTCCCACCCCACCCCCCCACACACACTGCCATTCACTTTCCTTCTAGGCCAGTCAGTTGCTCTGGGTCAATATCAGTGCTAATTTGTATGACTGGTATCTTGGCTTTCTGGTCTGGGATGGGGTCCATAAAACCTACTTGTGAGGTTTGTTCAGGATGATGACAGTGAACGACAGCCCCCACACACTTCCTTATACACACACTGCCAATACAATGTGTGTATCCCAAACAAAAAAGTCTCTTCCCCCATCTAAATCATCACCAGGTATAACTATTTGACTAGCACATTTAAACATGGGTCCCAGCATCAACAAAGTAAAGGAAAGCCTCTGAAAATTCAGCTCTTGGGTACAATCTGAACTTGAGCCTAACCAAGTGCAGCTGGACGTCTTGAGACTAAAGTGGCATTCATGCATTGAGCAATATTCCCTGAATGCCTCCTCTGTCCACAGGCTCCCAAACATCTTCCAGATGGGAGAACTCAAACATGGCTCCCTTTTGGATAAGCCTCCAGAGGCTGTTCCAGGGCACAGTGGGGAACTCCTGACACCCCCTATTGTTATGGGGAAAGACCCTCCTGAATGGATTATACAAATAGGTTATGGACTTCGACCCCCATTCCAGACCTACAAGATCCAAAAACTACAAATCCCATAAAGTCATTATCGAAGAGCAGATCACTGGGACCTGAGGGTGGAGTTGAGCAGCCAGGCTGAATGTAAAAGCAGACACGTGGGCCTTGGGGGGTCCTTTTTTCCTTGGGAGTCAGCTCTCAGCGCACCGTTGAGTTCCAGCTCCAAGGAACTGGTAAAATATTTACAAATCTGTATCCCTCTCTTCCCCTTGTGTTATTCACTACGCTATTTCTCCTTCCCTTGTAAATAAAACCCTTTATTAACCTTTGTTGTGTGTGCCTGCAGTTGGGGCATTATAAGTGCCGTTCGAGCGCGCAGGTAAAAACCCAGTCAGGCAAACCCATTTTATATTAGGGTTGTCCTGTAACACTATGAGGTACTGTTCCTCATGAGAGGCACTATCCTGCATTCTGTAGACCAGAACTCCATTTCCAGCTCAGTGGGGACAGAGCCCAGGATTATAGGTTGCTCTTTTTACCCCATCCCCCCCAGGGAACCTTGTACCTCAGGGATAATCTCTCTCCTCATTACCTGTCTCACGGGGAGGTTGAGAGGATTTAATGAGATAATGTTTGTGAAGATTTTGAGCTCCTCAGAAGAATGAATGGCTATATAAATGCAAAGCATCTTTATTATAGTGATCACAGGAGCATTCATTCTAGTTAAAGGCAAGGGGGAGGAGCCCAGATTCCTTTATAATCTCCTATTTCCAGAGTGATAACACTCTGAAATATGCGACCCTTTTTCAACTTAAATTCTCCACCTTTTGATTCTCTCTGAGGTGAAATGTTTGGGGAAAATTTTAGAAATGTCTCTTCAGTCTCTTTTGAGAAGGAAGAAACAAATGTTAAATAAGCACACTTTGCCTGCTTATAAAAGAGCTGTTTTGACCAAAATCATTCAAAAAGGCTGAGCTTTATGACTTCAGATTTAGTTGGTCTTTAGTCCCCACTGAGATAAATGGAGCAGTGTTAAATCTGAAAGGGGAAAATTGGTTTGGCAAGGTTCTAATGTTTGAAACCTCCATTCAAGTGTTGCCGAACAGAGGCTGATTTTTCCATGTAACGAAATTGTTTCTTTCTAGAGAAATTATTCCAGTGATTTTTCCCACACTGGAAAATTAGGTTGTTATTTTGACAATACTTCTTCCTTCCAATTTAGAAAAATCATTGATTCTCAAAAGACTCTTAAAGTCCTTTTTCTGCTGTAGAATCTTCTATAGTAGCCAAAGACCTCTGTAGAGCAGGTATCTCAAACTCAAATGATTCTGGGGACCAGGCAACGAAGTGGGGGACCAGGCCAGACAACCTGATAACTACGCATGCCCTCTGGAGGGGAGTGACAGAGTCTAAGAGTAGAAAATTTAGGATGGAGGCATCACAAGACCAGAAACTGGAGGTGGGGAAATAAATGATTAACATAGTTCTAAAACCAGCAATAGCAATGAAAAATCCACGGGTGTCAACTTCTACAGCAATATCAGCTGCTATAAGGAGTATCTGGAGAAGCAGAGGTGGGATACGGAGGGCCATTGGAGAAAGTCAATGGCCCTTACAAATCAACCTAGTGACACCCTGGAAGTAATTAATTTAACAGTAGATAAACAATTACACAAAGGAAATCACACCTCTCAAAGGAACACTTTATCAGCACAATTTCTGCCCTGGCAAAACGTGCCTCTCTGCCCGCCTGTGTCTGTGCAAGCGTCTTTGTCTTCCTTTTCTTCTTTTTTCTTCCTTTATTTAATATCATAAACCTGCCCTTTTGGATATAACTAAATAGCTCTGCCTCATGGGGGACTCGCCATGTGCCACTAAAAGGGGGACTCTGGTGAAACTTTTCTCTGACCCCAGTACCTCTCCAAAAGAACATCAGAAGTAAAATTTTTTTTTTTTCCTTCCTAGGTTCTAGGCTGGAACTCTACGAATTAGACAAACACATTAACACTCACTTTGGTCAGACTTGTGGAGGATTCAGTGATGTGTGAGTCAAAGAAGTGGTTAGAATTTGGGACTTGGACAGCATCATAAGGAAGAACAATGGTTTCGCAGAGTGATTCAACAAAAGGAAGGGAGTTAGTTAGGCTTTTAAGGACAAAAAACTTTGGAATGGCAATTATGGAGGAAGTAATTATAGATGAAGGATAGTTAGCAAGAAAGTGTGTTTTTGTAGATTCTTCATAAGTGTTAACTAATCCCTGGTGATATGGTATCTCTTGCTGGTATGGAATGTGGTACTGGGGTAGAGGTGCTTGTGGACATCTCCATAAGAGGTATTCAAGCAGCTGGGGGAGGGCAGAGACACACCCTCCCACCTCACCCCCACCCTGTGCCTGCTGGTTCTCAGTTGCTTTCAGCTCAAAAATCATCCTTATGTCAGAGTAGCATATTAGGGTGTGGCTCCATTTTGGAGAATGGTAGGACGAGGAAGGGGTTGTGGGGAGTGAAGAAGGTGCCAGAATGAACCACCACACCTCCCTTCCAGTTTCCTCTTGCTACACAGAAAGTCTCAGGGTTTCCTCCAGTTTTTTTAAGGAAAAAATTGGAAGGTAAGTCCAAAATAATTCTGTGTAACACCTCCTCCCAATTTTAAATATTATCTACATTTTTTTAAAAAAAAATTTAACATTGTGTAGCCAAACCAAATATTTGACCCATGGGATAATTTTTTCAACCTTAGAGTTAAACTAACGTGGATTTTCCAATGAAACAATTGTAGAAAGAAAAATGAATTTTTCTCTATAAACCCATCAAGTCTTAACATAACAGAACAGTCATAGATTTCTGACAGCTTCTCTTTCTTCCATCATGGTGCTTCCCCCTCACACACATACAGAGAAATTGCTTAATTTCTCTCTGCAACTCAGTCTCCTTTTTTATAAAATCAGTATAAGAACACCTACTTCATAGGGATGTTGTGAGTAATAAATGAGAGAATATATATAAGATGATAATACAATGACATGTGATAAGCTCACAAAGAACCCTATTCATTACTATTGCTAGTTCATTTTTTAAAAACTAGTCCATGACCTGGGAATCAACTCCATTGGCCTTCTCTTCTGTAATGAATACTGCCTCCGTTGCTTAATTTACTTCCATCCAATTTATCCTAATAACTTTCTGGGCTAATGTCAGACTTAAGACAAAGAAAATGGATAAGACTTTTGAAAGAGAACTCTCCCAAGAGTTGGACAATGGGGAATAGTTGCAAAAAGAACTGAGTTGATGCAAAGTACCCCAAAGTTTACTCTCTTGGTCATCTAAGAGGAACCAAGAAATTTATCTTCTTCAGCCACCAAGCTTCAGAATGTAATCTTTGATGATAAATACCAGCCAGGTCTGATAATTTATAGACACAAGTAATAAGACAAAGTAGACTACCAATGTTAATTGGTGCTTTTACAAAGAAAAATATGTGTGTGCAAGAAGCATCTCCCTTCCTGTAGTACAGAGCAAAATGAGGATCATTTGATGCTTTTCTGGTTATAATGAAGAAAAATAGTAACCAACAAAAGAATTTCAGTGGGACTGGAAGTATAGGATAGAGCAGAAAGCTCTGAAAAAGGCTTTAGTCTGGGGCTCAACTTGTGCATGCAAAATACTCCTTTTGTATTTGCTTTGGCATCCTATTTATAAAATGAAGGAATCAACCTAGACAGCCTCTAAGACCTGCTTAATTCTATTTTTTTTTAGCAGATTTAAAAATAAAACTCAATTTCTTCCCTTCATAGTTGACATTTTTGCTTTAATTCTGAGTCTGTGTCTTCTCTTTGTTTCTTTTTCTATTTGGCACATTCTCTACCAATGCCAGGGAATCCAAATACCTGTTGTCACTAATAATCCTTAGTGTAAAGGAGTTTGATATTACTTGTTAGAAGACTAGTCTGTACTTGAAACATATATTAACACAAGCTAATACATGATTAGGTACAAGGGTTACAACATAATACCTTAGAAAAGGAAGCACAACTTAGACTGATAGCTATGGAAGAAAAATTGAGTAAATGGTGGACCCCTGACAGCCAAGAAAAGAAGAGGAAAGGGAAGGCATTTCAGGAGCAAGTAACAGCAAGAGAAAAAGCTAAGCAATGGGGAGAGTATTTTTAAATGTCCAAGAAGTCTTCGCCTTTTCTCTATCTATTATAAAAATTCAGAGGCATTAAAAAAAAAATCAAACAGGCCTAATTTGTATGGTTCCCACATTAACATTCTCAATTCCCACCAGATAGACGCTGGAAAGTGACCTTACTTTCACTGGTACACTCAATGTTTCCATTTCTTTAGAAAGCGTTCGTGGGACTCAAAGAACTCTGGGAAGATACAAAAATTCACACCAGAAAACAGGATCCTTTCAGGAGATGCTAAAGCAATACGGGTGGAAGATATGTGAGAAAACAGAGACCCCTCTATGTTGGAGCCTCCAAGATGTACCATGTGGCTTTATGGGCGAATAGTTACTATGGAAATAAAGTCTAATTAAAGAAATCCAGCACTGCTGCCAGCCGCCGGTGCTGGAGGCATCGATGTGAAATATCCTGTGTAGTTCATCAATTTGGGAGACTCTTGTGCCATAGAGGGGACCCAGGGTATGTTTCTCTATTAGAGAGAAAACAAATGATACCAGGTCCTACTCACCTTCTAGAAGGTGCCCGCACACATCTACTCTGCAGAGACAAAAGAAAGGAGGTGAAGGCTGGTGAGGACACAGGGCTTGCCACAGGAAGGATCTCTTTTCAGGAGGGACAAGTTCTTTTCAAATGTAATCTTAGTAATTTTCTTTCAACTAGTAAATGAAGCTAATAATGATGGTGATTTGAGAGCAGATCAAACAATGCTAGTTCATGAAACTTAGAACTCCTATAGATGGGCTGCTAAGGGTCTTTCCTCACAGGGTTTATTTGCCTTAAAGTCACTTGGTAAAAGAGTGGGACCTGACATAGGGGGGTAGGTCTCTATTTTCTTGCTTCTTTTGGAGGTGCAAACTGTTGACTTGGGTTGCGTCTGACTGGCGTCTCCACATTGTCTTTGACTCACCTATACAAACCAGGCTCAACAAGAGCTTGATTTGCAAGGATTGTAAGCAGTGTGTGAAGGGCTAGACTGGAGGGTAGAGGACTGAGCTGAGCCATAACCTCTGTCAGGCCTCCCACCCACTTGTTCCACAAGTGAACATGCTAACGGATGCTTCCTCTATAAAGACTTCCAGCATCAAGATGAGCCCCCTAGACCTGCTGCCATTGTGTCACATAGCTCCCCTTAATTTCCTTCTTTAGAGAAATTCTGTCACTCTTGATACTCTTTGGAAGAGATTCAGTGGATGGTGTCAAAAGCGAATCCCTGGTTGGAGAAGTATAGTGGATAAGTGTTGTTATCCACCAAGAATGACATGATCTATCTACTAGGTACCCACTCAACAGCAGCCAGAAGCTCCCAGAAGAAACACACCCCCTGAAGAATTATTTATTTGGGCTTTAATGAGGAGCAGGCAGGAGGGGAGGAGAAGGTAGGCTTTTAAAATCAAACCCCTTCCAATAGTTTAAGGTAAGTAAATAAAATCACGCTGAACCTGAAACTAACTGGAATATATAGAGAGGGTCTGACCATTCTCAGGCCCCAGCGCTGAGCCACAACCTTGAGGGCGTCACTTCTTCTCTGTAAACGTCAGCCGCCTCGCTGTAACACACACGGAGCTCTCCACTGTATAATGGTTAACAGCCAAGTAAAACAGTGACGTGAAGGGCGAATGACGTAAAGGATGTGACCTCAGGAAAGTACTGCCCAGATGAGCGATGGGGAGAGTGGACGCGAACACGCTGCACACAGTCCTGGCAGGACCAGCGCAGAGACACCAGCTCCCCCAGCCAGGCATCCTCAGTCAGGCTCTCCTGGGGTGCAACTATCTGCATGGAGTGTCAGCAGTTACCATTAATCATCGCACTGACAACAGGCACACACTGGCACTGCCAGACAACCTGAGACATGGGACTTGCCTGGTTATCTGTCACCATGACCGGGAAAGGAAGTACCATAGCCTTGAGTCATGGAGAAGCCCTGACCCTGGGGTGAACTCCCCTGGCGGGGCCCTGGGGACAGGTCAAGAGCATCCTTGCAGGCTGGGGCCTTGTCTGGTGGGTAGAGTGCCTAGCCACACCCAGGGAAGGCACCTGGAGAGGGTGCATTCTACTTCCACCCTGCTCCCGGACTCATCAGCGCCACCCTGGCAGAAGTTAGAGAAGCCCCCAGTAGGCACAGCCTCGTCCACTTCCTTGCTCTTCTGCTCTTTCCCCAGGTGAGGGACACAGCTCAAACTTCTGAGTTTTCTCTCTTAACCTAGCGTCAGAGCTTGTGATGGATGCCTCACTGTCCTACACTTCAAGGGCCACGAAGGGAAGTAGAAGTAAAATTCCTGTGCCCTCAAGTTTCAAACAACTGTGGTTGGGAATAGAGGGCTGAAGTTGAGGGGCCTGGGATATACAACTAAGGAATCTGAAATAATTATATATATGAAATTCACGTACTGCACCAAATGGCACGTGCACAGGGACTGTCAGAGGAGGGAGCCCTGGGAAGGCAAGACTCCCATAGAACCTTCCACATAGGTGAGGTCTGGGGGAGGGGCAGGCAGATGGGGAGGGACAGCAGGAGAGACCAGGAGGCAGCCTCGGCTCTGGGCCTGCCTGCCCTGAATGAGGAAAACTGAGGTGCACATCCTTCTTCTACTTAGCATCCGCCTTGTTTACTCAAACACATTTTTCCTTTATAGACTTTAATGAGTTGGAAAAAAAATAAAATAAACAAAAAAAAATATTTCCCCACCTGGCTCCCCTTTTGTCATACTGCTTTATTTTCTATTTTTGTTTTTGTTAAAGAAAAAGGGAGAGGGAGTTTTCGTGTGTAGTCTCCTCTTGGTGGATTACAAGAACTCTTGATCCTGAAGAATATTAAGAGATGTTACACCAAGATGGCAGGGAAGCTGAGACAAGAGTTGTCTTCCTTTGCCTTCCCTGGGTGGAAGTGCTGGACTGGCCAGTGGAGAGTCAGCATCCTCATTACTGAGTCCAGTTTGTTTGTAAGGAGTTATGTGGCTCTGGGTTTGAGTTTCTTAATCTGAAAAAAGGAAGGGCTTAGACTTAGATGAGTTTTAATAATATTCCCAATATTCAGGGTCACTGACTATGATGACATTCATTCGTTCAATCAATATCCAACAGATATTTTCTGAGCACCTACTGCATGGCAAGTTTTGGAACTACAAGGATGAAAAAGTTACAGTTCTTTTACATATGCTGCAACAGATTTCAGGTAAAAGACAGTTGCAAGTGCAGAAAGGAATGCATTCTGGGAAGCAAAGCAAAGATGCAGGAGCCTAAGCTTGTTACGGGATCAGCAGCCAGGGTGAGTGCCCAGCTATGGAGAGCCTAGAGCGGGACGAGGGCTCTGTGGGCAGGTGGTCATTATAGCTGGCAGGTGGCAGGACCCCAGCAGGTTTTAGGGTCAGGGTTCCCAGCTATGGTTGTGGGAGTGTTAGATGTGAGTAGAAGCTACTAAGAAGGTTACCAGGGCAGGCCTCAGACACTGGAAATGACATGAGAATCCAGTTACTGCTTCTGGGGTACAGCACAGGGGAGAGCCAGGGCCCCAGTAAAGACCTAGTGATTGGAACTTAAGCCCAGAGGGCAGATCATCTGTCGGGAGGGACGACTTGATACCACCCCTGGATGGTTGGCTCAGAGCAGGTTCAAACCCTCCTGCCTCTGTTGGACTTGGTCTTACAGTCTGAGATTAGGGCTTATTCTACATGCGTCTGTGTGGGATGGAGAAGAGCCACAGAAATCAGAGACCTGGAAGGATTTAAGGACAGAAGTATAATGACAAATATGATAATAGTATAACAAACAATAATAACCACCTAAGCTAAAGATGATTGAGCACTCGTAATGGGTTGAATATTCAGTAACGATTTTACTTCATTTATCTCTTATAATAACTATAAAATAAATATGGTTATCCCCACTTTGAAAATAAGGAAATTGAGCCTTTGAGAGCTTGAGTGACTAAACTTGGAACGGATCATCACCTGTATTATGCTGTAGCAACAAAAATCTCCCAAGTTCCAAGGAAGAGAATATGGTGAACTTTGCAGTAACTCCTAAAGCCCCCACTTCCACATCATGTCCTCTCATACTGTGGTCATATGGTCACACCTGACTACCAGGGGCAGCGTGGCAGAGAAGCACAATTCTACCTTGTGCCAGTTACACAATAAGAATGTATATCAACAGCCCTATTACTGGCGACCCAGTATATGGAGAAACCATTTAACTCCCTGCCCTATAGGCTGACCCCACAGCCTGTGTTTATCCTAACACTATCCTAGAAGGGAAGGTTAGCCCTGTAGGACTCTCTCTTGCCCCCTCCATGTCCTATCCTGTATTTCCCCTCGCAGAGCCTCTTCCTTCCTCTTCCCAGGCCAGGGTTAGGAAACAGGCATCCAGTGATTGATGGTTCCCAGCAATTGCCCAGGAGAGATTATCTAACAGCATGTACTGAAGGAGCCATGGCTGGGAGCCTGCTCATAATAGCAATTGAAGCACTGGTTTCTGCGGGGTTTGGAGTACCAGGGTCTCAAGGGTTTATTAATCCCACAGCAGTCCTGGGAGGGGTTCGTTGCTGCTGTTATTTATACCTTTGGCTGTGCTCATCCTGCAAGGAGAGTCAGCTGGGATTATGTTCCAGGGACACAGAGCCCTGGCTGTCTTCCAAGGTAGGGCTGCAGCAGGCTCCTCCCTCTTGGCGGGCTCTAAGCAGCATTTACAAAGATGCTGTTCAGTCCAGAAGATGCAGATATGCATTGGAGAGGAGGTGGCCCAGAGCATGTGAACTATAGGGATTTTGCTAACTCTCTTAGCGCTAAACTTAGGTCCCCTGTAATCTGCCTTTCCCAGTCCAGCACTACTAACTGTGCCTCTCCTTTAGCCTGTCCCAGGCCCCCTTGTTAGTTACCTAGTTTTATTGTTTCTTTTTCTATGTGACATACTCTGTCTGCTGTAATTAAAGCGAGTTCCTCAAAATGCAGATTATGACAAATGTGTTGTGGGGACAGTCAGAGCACGGAGCACATGCAAGGCGTTCAAGGCATTCAATCAGTGTTAGCAGCCGCTGGCTCCTGCCTACCTGTAGGAGCTCACCTTCTGTCATCCCCTTCGACGCCTTCACTTTGCGCTCCTGCCAGTTGGAATGAACAGCGCATCTTGCCATCACACCTCTCCTTGCCTGAGCACATGCTTCCCTTCATTCTGGAACACTCTTCCCTCCCTTGTTGCCAATTATCCATCTCCGCAAAGTGGATCCCTCCCTCCTCTGTGACAATATTCACCCTTGCACATATTTCTATTACAGAAATAATTAAACTTCAATTAGTTGCTTACTTTTCCTCTGATCTGAGAACTCCTTGAGAACAGAGTCTTGTCTTATTTATTTTTTGTATCCTTCTGCCTTTATCAATGTCTGGACAGGACCAGAACAGCTGGGATATAAATAAAATATTTTTTCCTGGCAGGGGGATTGTGGAGACGGGACATGAAACTTTAGGGGGATGTCAAAAAATTAGCAGTCAAAAAAAGTAAGGTTTAATGCAATAGTTTCAAACCTCAGGATGAATGCAAAGGAATTCGAGATGAACAAAACATCAACATTTTAAATAAAGATGGGATCGATGAGTCTCACGCCGAGTCCTGCCATGTGAGCCCTAGCAGAGCCTGAGGCAAGAGGGAAAATCAGAAATATTGATTCTGTCTTTATTTAGAATTTTGATAATTTGTTCATCTCAGATCCTTTTGCATTCATTTTGTTTTTCATAATATCGCCTAGAATGTGATAGGTGCTTTACCAAAATCTGTTGAATAAGTGAGTCAGTAAGTAAGTATATGAGTGAATGGCAGGAAACCTTGCAGATCAGACCTCCAATGATCTAGTTTCAGCATTTACTTATAGGATTGTCCACATGTCCTTACAACTCCTTTTTCATTCTATTCCCTGTCTTTGGGTTCCGGTTTTCTATACCCAAATTTGGAGAAAAGGAAGAAAAACAATGTCCAAATTAAATGTGCTTTGCTCAATTTTAGTTGGAACATCTTGTCATGGCGCCAAGATTGGAGATCCCATCTGTGTGGGCCAGTTGCTTGATTTGGATTAAAGACAAAACACCACCTTTCCCCTCCCTAAGTCTATGCAAATAGGAGATCACTTTGCAAATAGAAATTCTTGGTCATAAGACATTGATTAAGACATTAGCTGTTAGAGCAAGTCTAGCAACACAGAATGGGCACGCTTGGGGAAAAGGTTCTTAAGTCTTTATCAACATGAGTTTTGAGTCTTTTATGCATCATTGCTGTTATTAATAAATGCCAACAAACTGGACATACAGCTCTTGGGTCATGTCTGGAGACAATCTGGTGGCCTGTTCTAGGCTGTTGTGGATAAGTAGGCAAGGGCCTGGGCTCAGGAATGAAGGGCTTGGGTCACTACCTCTATGCCCCTGACCAAGTTACTTAGCTATGCTCAGCTCCAGTTTGTTCGTGTGCAAAAAGAGAGGGCTGGTCTACGAAATTATGGTTTCCAAACCTGATACTACAGAACCTGAGGGCCAAGAGCAGGTCTCTTAGGGGCCACAGATAGAGTTATCACAGAGATAGAGATAGGCACCCTGGTCCCTCCAGAGCAGCCCACTCTCATTATTAGATTCCTATGTTGTTGTTTTAAGTAGGGGTCTGGTTATACTGTTTTTAAAAATGACATGAAACACTGGTCTAGATTATTTTAATAACCCCACTAGCTGTGCTGTGTAATGAATCTATGACCTTTTGGCTACATCTTTCAGAGCACCAAGCTGTGTCTGAAGGATATTTTCACTTAGGCCTTAAGCGGATCCAAGGTCTAGAGAGAATGACAGCCTGGATTTTTTCAATTCTTTCACTGTACAAACATTTTTGTCCCAAGAAATCACTAAAAATTAATTACACAGCTATCACCACAAAGTACTGAGAAAGAACTAAGAACTAACCCAACTGCTAATTCAATGAAGAATTCCTTCTTTACCATTCTTATCAAGTGGTGATAGAATCTCTTCCTGAATTCATCCAGTAAACGCAACACCTTGGGTCATACCTGAAATCTTGATATAGAGAGCTTGAGCTCTTCAGACCCTACAAGACCACCCCAGTCCCTCCCCAAGAATTAGCCTTCAAGTACTTGAAGAGATGATCATTGGTTCCTCTTCATCTTCAATCGTGCAAGTAATCTCTTCTACCCTTGAGTGTTTCTCTCTACTGACACAGGCTTAACTCCCTCCACTATACTAGGGGTCCTAATGAAGACTACCCACTGGAAATGTACCGGGATGCATAAGAAGATCAGAGCAGAGTAGAGCAGAGACATTGTCTTTTGTCTAGTTCAGTGGTTTTAGCTCATCTATGCATTAGAATCACCTGGACAACCATTGAAATTACTGTTTTCCAGGATTCATCCCTGAACAATTAAATCAGAAGTTCTGAGGGTGGTGTAGTCAGAACTAAGAGTCACTGATCTTGATGCTAGTACAGAAATCCTTGAGTTCAGCTCTGGTTGGCCAACAGCCCTTTAGTGTGTTGGAAAGTAATTTTGAGGGGAAAGGGACTAATAAATGAACTTTCATTGATAGACAAGTACTTTGATAGACAATTGGATAATCTTTGATAGACAAGTACTGAGTTAGACACTTAGGTATATTATTGTATTTAACTTCATCCATAAGTCAGGTAACTCAGGTCAGTCAGCTAGAGAAGCAGCAAAACTGAGATTTCAAGCTAGAACTATCTGAACCCAAAGCCCACCTTCCTTTCATCATGCCCTTTTGCTTTCCTTAATTCAATTAATACATAACAATTATTTATTAAGAATCAGGACCTATCATATACTAAACATATTCTAGGTCAGCAGCCATTGTGAGCCAGAGCTTTTGTGGTAAACTACCAAGCTGAGCTAGGACACAGATCATTTCCTTTTTTCATTCAATGATTTGTTTATGGGTATGTTTTCTTGAAGGAAAAATCATGTCGACGTAATGCAAGCTTTGTAGAGAAATAAGTCTTTGGTATTTGGTTGTAAAATAAATGTCAGAATAAAATGTTTGAGAAAATAAAGAGCTATATATGAAATCACTTCCCACAGAGCCATAGAATACTGATGGACTGTGGTTGGTGTTTCACTATTTAAGGCAAATTTGGGACATAAAAAAAGAGAGGCTAGTATTTCTTAGAGCTGTGGTTCTCGTTGCCAGGAGTGACCACAATGCGTCCTCAGGACACTTTAGCCTCAAGGTTTGTTCTAGTCTTTAAAGACCATCCCAATCAGCTGTGTGTCACGACCAGCACCCTGTGGCTTCTCACCAGAGTTTTGGGAAAATACCCTATAAAGATGGTAATTAACTAGAGTAACTAAGAAGGAACGTGCATAGGGACTACTTACAGACTGAAAGTACCAGTCAGGGAGGAGTAGCAAGGTAAGTGTAAGGAAGGTGATGCAGGTTAGAGGAAGAGATCAAAGAAACAGAAATGAATTAGAGAACAAAACTGAACCAGAGGTACAAACAAAAGTGAAATTCTATAATGATGTAATTTCTAAAGTAAATGTGGCAAAATGAAGTTATAAGCAAACTGTTTAGTTAGTATATGACAAAATTTTGTGTGCTGGGATATAGAAAATATTAGGAAATACTGTTCTAGACTATTTTAATGACAAGAAGGAAGAGAAAGGGTGTTGGGGAGAGAAGGGGGTGGGGAGGAGAAAGGCAGCTCAGGTGGGAATAGGTTTTCAGTAGCTAGAGACATTCAAGAATCACCATTTACCAGATTGTTCTGCAAGCAGTTTTTGTCTAAACAGGTTATAATACATTACATTTAAGGTCTTCCCTCCCTTTTGAGTAAGACCAACCTGGTGGAATCAGAAAGTTGTGTTTTGAATCCCAGTTCTTCATAATCAGTAGGATCTCACTTTTATTTCTCTATGCCTCAGTGGCCTCATCCATAAAGTAGAAATATTAACAGAGTTTTTAGGCTATTATGAGAATTAATGAGATAATGCACTTGTTGTACTCTTTGGCACATAAAAATCCAAATGTTACTCAACATTTTTCCTATGATTTTCAAAATTTTCTTGCAGAACCACCAAAGATCCACTTTGCCAGCAGAAGACAGTTACCACGGCTTAATGCTTACATGTGGTGTAAATAGTTGAGTTCAAGTCCTAGTTTTATATTTATAGTTACATGACCTCAGGCAAACTACTTATCCTTCTGTTCACTACTAGGCTCTTGTTTTCTATCTGTAAAATGTGGACAACTGCACTTAATTTACCAGTGCTTGAGAAGATTAAATGAGTTGTCAAGAGTAGAGTTTTGTACATAATGTGCTGTACATCATAAATACTTGTGTGTTTTTTTTAAAGATTTATTTATTTATGCATACAAGCACTGGGGTACAGGCCAGAGGTGTGTGAGGGGGAGAGGTTTCACCACAGAGAGCGGGGAGCAGAACAGGCAGATCAACTGAAGTACACTGCTGAGGGGAGCAGCGGGCACAGCAGGAGAGGTCTGCCGCACCATGTGGTTTCCCTCCCTGGCCGGCAGCAGGGATCGAACTCGTGCTGCAGTGGCTGATGTTTGCTTCATAGTGTGTTGCTCAACCCACTGCGCCACCAGGGAGGCCCAATACTTGTGTTTGTGTTGTCTCGTATCAGCATTACAGAGTAGGAGGCTGGTTAAGGTAACCAGTGAACCAATGTCTAGGGCAGGTTGTGGCAACTGTGCATTGGGGAAGAAGTAGGAATGTATTCAACACTGTAATATACACTGACAATCAGTTGGGAAATGTAGGAAAGTTCATTTGCAGATAGTGTATGTCCAGCTATACTAATTAGTATAATCCTCAAAGCCTAAAATAAAATAAGTTGATCTTAAACAAAAATGTTTTACATAGTAAGAATGTTGGGTATTTCTTATTGTTCTAACAGTTAATGAGAATGAAAATATTATTATAAACTAATATGGTCTCTAAAGCAGAGGATTCTGGGCTCCTGTGTCCAGGGTCATAAGGAGTTTAGGCATAAGCTAGCAAGCACTTACTACTGTAACTTTCAGTTTAGAATCTCCCAGACACTTTTCCCACATCATACATTGAAATATTATAAACCGGTCTCTTCATCTGCTGAAACCAAATAGCAAAAATCTGGGTGATTCTAAGCAGTAGGAATTTATTGTCTCACTTTCACTTCTGAAAGGTAGAAGTTCAAAGTCAAGATGTCAGCAGGTCTATGTTTTACTGGAGAAAAACCTTCTTTGCCTCTTTTAGTGACTGGTATTTGGCTGTAACCCTTGACCTTAGAAGCAGTCCTCATGTGCCACTGCCACCTTCTCCATGTGTCTCATCATCTTCTGTGTGTGTGTGTGTGTGTGCACGGTTTGTGTGTCTGTCTGTCTCTACAAATTTATCCTTTTCATAAGATTGGCTTAGGAACCACCCTGAAGAACTTAACCTCTCTAAAGATGTATTTCTAAATAAAGTTCCATTGTTCCATTCTATGGGGCTTAGCATTTACACATAATATAAGGGCTGAGGGGGACATTCTCCCCTCACCCCTCTGGATTATTTTGGCGCTATCTTTATGAGCAATCAAATTAACCAGTCATGAGTAAAAAATAAAAACAAATATAATTACATATGCTATGGGGAATCTACAAGGAAGTAATTTCTAAAGTAAATGGGCAAAATGAGAGTCTATATTTGGAGCAAAGAAGTAGGATAGGAGCCTGGGGCTTCAAGAAGAAAACTCAGGACTCAACATGATGAGGAGAGGAGGGCTCTGATGAAAAAAACCAGATGCTCTATAATTATATGTTTGCCCTGCATATAAACAAGTTTCTTTGATGCAAAGACACTTATAGCAAAAGTCATGATGTGGAGTAAGACCTCCAGTTTTCATTCCTTTAAGTAGTTAAGGGGATGATGATTTTCTTGAGAGCCTGCAGGGCATTGATTGACCTCAGCTCAAAGACATGCCAGTGTGACATGTTTTCGGGAAACTGGTTCTGAATATCTGGGGGAGACTGCTCCTTTACTCCCACATCCCAAACATGTACTTTCAATCCCATGATCAAGACCATAGTCGAATGTGCATGTAGATGGATTAGAGACAAGAGACTTCACAACCAGAACATAACGGAAGGCAGCACGCTATCTCCGAGTTACTAGTCTCCTCTGTCTGCTCTAGCTATAAACCAACACTATAAAATGGACCCAGACTCTTTCATCTTACAAATGTAGAAATGAACCCTAAAAAGGCAAGAAAAGTTGTCCTAAATATTCCAAAGGTTCATTGGAATGACAAGAGCACAAGAAGTCCCTGGGTACAGATTTCCTCCATGGAGGTCAGAATTCCTGCATTTCCTCTCCACTACTCCATACTGCTTCGAGAGTTCCTTTTTCTTTCCAACCTACAGATTGTTTTTCAACTAAATATCCAGTTGGAGGTAGAGATGAACAAGTGCAAATTCTTGGCCCCAAGAAGCCCTGATCCATCTGCTCATGGCTGCCAAAGGCAGAATCTATGATGGACTGGAACCCTGGTTTCTCTGCCAAGAGGCTTCACCCTGCTTGCCAAAGAAGGATCAGTTCTCCACTCAGATGAAGTCCTATCTGGGGGCATGGAGATTACAGGGGAGGCTGCTCTCTTGGTGCATCCATGGCACCCCATCACAGAGCCCCTGCCCTGGGGGAGGTGGCACAGGAAAGTCACAGATGGTGAAGTTGAGGGGCCCCATCTCAGTTCCAGGCCACATAACAGTAGCAGAAAGCTTTGCAAAGCCTGGGTTTCCCATGGCACCATGCAGACATTTCTGTGGATTTTTACAAAGCAGCTGTCAACTCAAGCCTGCTCCACTGAGCTCTCAGTCCCGATGGTAAGACTGGCAGGGTTCCGACTTGGAAACCTGGAAGGAAAACTTACTTACTGTCAATCATAACTGTGCACCTTCATGCTCAGTTCTTGCTTTCAAAGTAGATACCTCCTGAGAACTGGAAATACTCTTCATTCTTTAAGAAAATACCCTGGAAAGACAGTAATGAGAATTAAAAAGCAGTTAAGGCAAATTGATCCACATGTGATAAAATGGTGGTGGAGGGAAGGGGCAGACAGAGCAAGCTCTCCTACTTTGAGGCCTAAACACACACACATACACGCACACACACAGAGTGAGTCCCCCCTTCCTTCTTTTATACAAATGAGATTAGGTGAAAATAAACATCATAGACAATCTTGAAGGTAAAAAAAATAAATTACCAGGGCCTCCCTGGTGGCGCAGCTGGTTGACCACAGTACTGTGAAGCATCCGTGGCACAGCAGCGCATGAGTTTCATCCCCGGCCAGGGAAAGGAACCACATGGCGCAGCAGACCTCTCCTGCTTCGCCCGCTGCTCCCCTCAGCAGTGTGTTTCAGTCTGTCTGCCTGTTCTGTCCTGTTCTGTTCCCGGCTCTGTATCTGGTGAATCCTCTCACCTCCCATGACTCTGGCCTGTACCCCAAGTCTCTTGTCTGTACCCCAGCTCTTGTATGCATAAATAAATAAAATCTTAAAAATAAATAAATAAGTTACCAAAGGTTTTTTTTGAAAGGTGGTCAAGAGCCCCCCACAAGCTTTTTTTCTGCTGAAAGTTGCAGAAGGAGAGAGGGTTTATAGCATGTGCACAAGATGATTATAATGTCATAAGACTGCTATTCTTGTGTGGCTCATTAGCTGGCCTTAAAGATAATTCTAAGGGAAGTTCAAAGGATAGCTTGAGCTGTGGAGAATCAATGGAAGGTATTACTTTGAATGAGTCCTTTCTAGGATCTCTGTAAAAAGTTAATCAGATATCATATGCAAAAAGATACCTGCCAGGTACAGTGCTGGGCTTCATTCATTATTTACAAGGTGTTTCTGAGCTCTTAGCCCATGCACAGCATCGTGCCAGGTACAGAGAAGGTAGACCTGGTTTTGCTGTCCCTATTCTCTTTTGGGAAGAAGTTCAGTTGTGCAGAGCAAAACATTTTACTGACATAAAACAGAATTGTCCAAATATTTAGGCACACCTCATATGAGAATGGCCAGCTGTCTTGTCTCAGCTGCCAGGGTTACCCCCCGCCCTACTTTTTCTCCCCTGCGGCTGCAACCTGAATTCATGTCTAGATTCACCTGGGTGGGTTTCTTGGGGTCGAGTCTGCAGGTGAAGACCTTGATGGTTGGTGTCCTCATCTCTAGCTTTCCTTTCTGTTCTTTAAGTTGTGAAGACTTCAGCATCTTTTAAGATATCTCTGATATACCTGAGTTGCCATGGTGATGAATATCCCTCTTTAAAACTGAAGCTGTCCCATGGAACAGGAAAGGAAAAGGGAGGGAGAGGAATGGAGAATAAAAGGTGGGATTTGCAGGGGGAGGGAAAGGGAGGAGCTCAAGCAGAAAGCATCTGGAGGAACTGTTAGCAACAATGATGCATGAGGGGTGTCCCCCCTGCCCCTCACTTCTCGATTTCCAGGGACCTGGACTCCTGAAGTGGCCTCTTTCTCCCCCATCCCATATACCATTTTATCACCCAAACTTCTGACTTTGTTCCTACTCTTCCAGTCTCCCACCAGTTATCATAGACATTGGATAAAGACCAAATCTCTGACCTTGACACCTCACTAATCTAAACCATTTCCCCACTCCTCTACCCTTGAATCTTCTGTGTTTGTCACATTGGTCTATGTGCCACTGTTCGAGTGCATGCTGTGCCTTCTGACGGGGCGTTCTTACCACCAGGAGTATCTTTCTCATCCATTTCCAACTGCCCCTCCCTGCAGCCCCCCTCAAAGCTATCCAGTCAAAGCAGCTGGTCTGTAGCACCCCAGAGCCCTTATATAATAGTTTGTGCTCTATAATGACTGCTGTGTGTTAGGTAAGTCTTAAATGCAGGCAGGCAGGCAGGAAGAAGAAAGGAGGGCGGGAGAGAAGGCTCCCTTGTTTTCTAACTTCAAATAAACAGGACTTAGAAGGGGAAGTAATGAAGGGTTCTGAGCAGTCACTTTTGCTTATCTGAGAGAGTTATATGGATAAAGTGCCTGGGGTGTGGCTTCTTTATGCCGTGTACCACTGTGGTAAAGGCAGAGTCCCTGATTTTGGGGTACACAGAGACAGGGCCTCAGATGACAGCAAGGGTTCCTGGCAGGAGAGGACGGGGCTTCTGTACAGACAGACCTCAGCTCTCCTGGGAAGATCGCTGCCCTGCACCTGGCTGGAGCTTGGGCGCCCTCAGAAGTCCCTCTTCCCCCTAGCCAGCCACAGGAGAGTGCGCTAATTGCCAGACTGTCTCTCATTTAAATTCTTCTCAATGGCAAGTGCAGAAAAGGTGACAAAATCCCGATAGAATTTCCGTTTGTTTTAACTCTAGTTCAGCTCCAGGGAGCTCCTCATTAAGCTGCATCATAGAAGTCCACAGGGCAGAGCCCAGAGCTCAAGGCAGCAACCAGAGGCAACTGGGTCAGGTTCTGCTCCTCGCCCCTCAACTCCTTCCCCCTCCCCTCCTTCACCAGCTGCCCCAGAGCAAGGGATCCTTCTCCATCCTGCCTCTGTTCACAGGGGCTATCTAGGTAATGCTTCCTGTCTATCTGCCAGTGTCATTTTCATATTCTATCCGTTGGGCCATTTACAACTGTTTATATTTTCTGTCTATTCTGCTTTATGGCCTCTTTCCTTCCACAGCATCCATCCTGTTGCTATTCTCTATTTATATTCCCCTGCTGTGCTGAGACTCCCCTCCTTTTTAATCTCTTTTATCAATCTTGTTTACTTTTTGCATGGCCCCTTCATCTTGCTATTATCTAGTTATCTATCTCATTAAATGACCTTGGCCCCTCCCTCTCTGTTACCAGCTTTTGCCCGAATCTGCTCCAGGTTCCCCAGATTGGCCTGGCTGCTCCACTCCCACCCACTTCCCACACTTGACAGGGAAAAAGACACCACCACCGCACCCCCTCAGTCCTCTCCACCTACACTAATAAAGGAGCTAACACATACGGAGAGTCCAGCACAAGTGGGCCCTGAGCCGGGTCTCTATTTCCGGATTCCTACAACCTTTGAAGGCAATTTCCCCTTATATTAAAGGAGGAAGCCAAGGTTCAGGGAGGTGAAGTTACTGGCTCAAGGTCACACAGTTAATATGTGGAATATTGACAACCCACTCCTACGTATCTGCAGGAGCAAAGGCATGGATAATCTTCCCTGCAGAAAAGAGTAGACCCCATTTCTAGTAGGCTTTAGAATATTGCATTTCCTTCCTGGCACAGCTGTGCTGTGGCTGCTAGTCAGAGTATAGTGCAGGAAAGACCAGTAACAAGAACAGGGCTAAGCCACAGATTCTCCATAGAAATGGTAAAGTCCGCAGACAGTTCTGCGTGCTGTGATGGGGACTGGCAGACGTGGACTCCAGCCTCCCCTTCCAGCCCCCTCCCAGCCTTCTATGTCCAGTTTCTGTTCCCAGAGCACCCACACTGACCCAGGGGTGTGTGTGGCTTTTTTCACATGTTTGGTGGAAACCAAAAGAAAGATGCTCAGTTATCGAGCTCAGCCTTGAAAGTGATAGAGTAACTGAGCGTCCCCTGTGAATCAAGCATCCAGGACATCCCAGAAATGGGACCACCAGGGCCTAAAATGGAGACTCTCGGATCACTCTCACACCTGGTGATCTCCTAAGAACAAGAAACCTAAGGACAGAGAAAAACCACAATAAAGCAGAAGCCTCAGAGAGTCTGCAGGGGAATCTATTGAACTCCTTGTGAAGACAGACCCTTCAGCTTCTCCCCTGGGTCCTTCTTGCCTCTAGTGTTCAATCCCAACTCCACAGCGCATCGCTTAACAACAGGAATGCATTCTGAGAAACACACGGTTAGGCCATGTCACTCTGTGTGAATGTCACAGGGGACTCACATATCTGACACTACATAGCCCGGGACATACCGAACCTGTCATTTGACACGATCCGTCCATTATTACCCAAACATTGTTTGTGACACGTGACAGTATTCACAGCCTTTTATAGCCTGCCGCTGGTCCACTATTGGCCCTTTCCCTTCGAATGAACTTGCCTTCCCACCATGTTGGAATAACGTAAGGTCCCTGATCATCTCGTGTTCGGTATGGGAACAAGAATTGAGACCCCGGCAGTCATATCTGAGAAATTCCTTTAATTATCATAGATTTTTTACTGATCCTCACAAACCAGAGAGACCATGAGCACTAAATTAAGTGCAACTGATCTGAACTGAGAACACAGAGGGGAGAGACATACCCAGCTGGCTCAGACATCCAGAAGGAGCGATGACTGTGCTAGTCAGGGAAGGTGGCTTTAGTTGTGTGAACATTTGCAACAATCAGACATGTAATTTAGTGATGAATTGGTGGTCTGTGTGTCAGTGGAATGTGGAATAAATTCTACTTGTGAAACCTACAAAAAAAAAGGGCTGAGGAAGACGTCATGGAAGAGGAGGCATTTAAGCTGGATCCTGAAAACAAGATTTATGTAGACCTTCTAATGGGAGGTAATATTAATAAAGGACTGGACAGTTCACAGAGTATTTACAAGCTTGCAGTGATGATGTGGGGGTGGTGATGGAGGAGAAGAAAAACTTTTCTGTAAGTGTCTAACTTCACCTTCTCTAAATCCCTGGAGGACAGGACCAGGTCTTTGCAGCTTCTGTGTCTGGCACAGCCATGGCTGGTGCTTACGGAGTGTTTCTAATCATCGATGGTGTGATGACAAATCGGTGGTGTATGTACTGGTGATACTGACACTGATTTACGGAACTCAGGCCACCCTCACGGGTGAGGAGAGGATCAGCGAGAAGCTCAGGAGCACTGAGTGAATTCCTCCCTCGGCTTCCTTCCCTGCTCCACATTTCATTCACCCTGCAGCTTCATCTGACTTTGCATCTCTTTCAGGAAAAACAGGTGGGGTGCTCCAAGCTGATGGGGACCCCCTGCCCAGGGCAATAGACCTTGTCACAGAAAAGTAATTTCTTTTTAAACTTCTATCCAGTGAAATCTCTCTGCTGTGCACAGTGGGCCAGGCTGAGCCAGTGCTGCCGCCCTGCCACCGCAGTGCTGGAGAATAAAGGAAAATGCTTAGCATTAAATTTCATGTAAATCAGCCTTTATTTGCTCTGGTGACAGGTTATTACCTTCTGCAGGGAGTGAAGGGGAAAAATGGCTGCTGGCTGGAGACACAGCTTCCCAAATGAGGATGTCTCCAACAGCAGCCTCGGCGCGTAGGTCACAGTCACTGCCTCACCCCATCGCTTCCTCCATCCCACAGCTCCTGGGAGCTTCCCACAGCTGGTGACAACTTTTCCACCAGAGTCTGTAGTCTCCCAATCAGTTCAGCTAAGTAAGACTGTCCCCACTGTAAGCCTTCTCCTGTTTGTGCTAGGCCATCTTATATAGCAACTGCCCCCGGGTGTGTCCTACGGCCCTTCTGCTAAACTAAGTACAGCTCACGCTCTCTCCCACCCAGTACCCTGGCTGAGCTTAATTTAGGTTTCAAGGTCTATTTCACGTCCAAAAGTTCCATGAAGTCTTCCCTCACCACCACAGCACTCGCTCTCTTTTGAGATCTGTTCCTCTTTAATCCCGTCCCCTAACCTAATCTATCCTGACTGGCATTCTTATCAGCAATCAGCACATTTACAGAGAATCTACTGTGTGCTTGAGGTGATGGCTAGCTTCTACTCTGAAATCTACCTTGCATAAGACACA
This sequence comes from Galemys pyrenaicus, assembly GCA_019455555.1. NCBI lineage: Eukaryota > Metazoa > Chordata > Mammalia > Eulipotyphla > Talpidae > Galemys > Galemys pyrenaicus. The sequence continues at coordinate 411,629 of JAGFMF010011697.1, forward strand.
GTGGATACAAACAAGCAGGGGTTTCCATCTTCCTCAGTCTGTTCACATCCCACTTGGGGAGCTAAGGCAAGCATGTGAAGAAGAGGTCAAGCACCATTTAAAGCACATAGGAGCTTCTCAATAAATGTGTTGGTTGCTGAGAAGAGTATATCAGCAGGATATGCTAGGTTATGCTAAAGCAACGGATGATCTGCAAATCTCAGTGGCTACAATGACAAAAGTTGAACTCTTGGTCATGCTGCATGTCCATCAGGGTCAACCAGAAGACTTGAGTCATTATAGCCAGTCAGGCATTAAGATGAACAATGGCCACCAACTTCAAGCATCTCTGAGGTCTCACAATGGCAGTGAAGTCAAGTCCGCTCCTGGAGGTGATCCAGATCACTTACACTCACACCAAACCTAAGGGACCTGAAAGTTCATCTCCGAAAGACAGAGAGCTAGAAAGACTTGGTGAATGTCACTAGTGACTTCTCTGAAGTGCTTAGTTACTAAATTCCGTGACAAATGAGCAATGTCTGTTTTGTCCACCACTGAATTCCTAATAGCCACACGGCACTTTGTACATAATAAAGACTCCAGCTATACTTAGTTTGATGGCCAGCATTGGCTCAGAGTCTTCATTTTGATGCAGAACTGAGTTCATGTACTTTTTTCGCCCATGACTCTGCTTTCAGTGCCACGCCAGACCCCCAGCCCTTGGAAGGTGACCTCCATGCCTTGACTGCTTTGAGCCCTTACACGCAAAAGTCACTGCTGCTTAGGTACGAACCCGTTGTCCCATAGCAGAGGCAGCGAGGAGGGACATCGTTATTGGTTGAAACTGTTCTTTACTATTTGATAACCAAACATTTTTTAAAAGCATGCATATCAAGGTGTGTGAGTGCATGCAAGAGGTACAAAGGTAGGGACAAAGGTAGACGCCAGCTCCATATTTGACAGCTGCACATCTCCACTTGTAGCTAATTACAGGGTGTTTGCTATAGCACTTGGTGGAGGGCTTGGGCAGGGCAAATCCTGGAGATAGGGGGTGTGCTCCTTCTTTGGGCAGTTGTGTCTGTTTCCCTACCATGAGTGGCTCATACTACCATCTTCTTTTCTGTTTGAGTCTCTTTTCCCCACCCCCACTTCCCTCTTTTTTCTCTACTTTAATTACCTTGCCCCTTTCTCCAAAATCATAATGGCAGATAGGAAAAGAGGATGGGGAGATGAAGCCTATGTCAGAGTATTGAGAAGAAAACTGGGGATTGAGTGGAGTATTTGAGGCCACTGTCATGGCCTGAGTGACCTTGTCATACTCACATTTTTAGATATAATCAACTAGGTTTGAGGACCCAGGCAGAGGAAGCTGGAGAAAGAAATCATTCCAGGCCCTCTTTCCATCCTGACCCCATACCGCCCCTCTTTCTCTTTAGAGCCCGAGATGTAAACCAAGTGAGATCTGATCCCAGGTCTCAAACACAGGGACATACGTAGCAAGGGAAGGGGAAGAAGGTTAGTTCTTCCACCAATTGTGGAGTTGCTCGTTAGGGCTTTTCCAGCACTGCTTATGCAGGATGCAGTTTAGAGAAGACGGAGCTGGCCCAGCTGCATTGCTGCCTCCACAGTCTCCTGGACATCGGCCAGGCTCACCATCTGTCCCCTGTAGCTAGTTGTCTGCATTGCGAGCATCTGCATCAACCCCACCCCCACCACAGGCCCAAGTCTGTGCAGGGAGCCTGCCAGGACCCCAGACTGCATCATACAATTGGATAAGCTTTGCCAAGTTTATGGCTGGTAATTTATGGCCTTCTTTAGCAACATCTATCACGTTGTACAGTCGTTAATCCCAGAGTCTTTGCCCACTTTGCAGAAAATAGCTTGCAATTTCTTACAATGTAGCATTCGCTAACTCGCCTGTCATGCTGTCAGACCCGGTGGGTGTGACAAGCCACTAGCCAGTTACTTCTTTCCATCTTACTTTGGTTAGGTGGGCTAGGCCTTCTCCCTCCAGAAAACAGCAGCTATGATCTTTATTACCCAGCCACCACTGCTGTTACTGCTGCAGCAACAGCTCCATCCCTAACCTCCTTGATTCCTGGAAAGGCTGTGGGTTGCTGATGGAGGATGGGGTCACAACCCCAGCAAAAGCAGAGCCTGTTACTGCTGCCTAAGAGAATATAGGTCTCAGGCAACACTCTCTGCATACTGACTCCCTTCTGGGGGATGCCAGCATGGAGTGTGGCCAGAAGGGCATGCATATATTTGTACACAAATATAGGATGTGTGAAATACTGTGGTCAGCCCTGGCTTATCAAAGCATCATGTTCATCAAAGGATCAATTTGGACTATTGGAAGCTTCCAGCAAAGGCAAATAAAATGATACATTAGATGCATTTGGCTCCAGGATGAATCACATGGTATTTTACAGCCAACCCTTTTAACTTAAGCTATTCCAGCATTAAAATGAAGCCTCCTCTTAATCTCTGTCTCCCAGGATGAAAGAGGAGTTAGCTTGGGAAATTCTAAGTTATCATGAGGAAGGACAGGTGGGGTAAAAAGATTTGGACTTTGATTATAAGGAGAATATATGGGTGAATTAATTTATTTTTTAAGTTTTTGGAGAAAGAGACATAGTGGATGGCAACATATCAAAATAATGAAAAAGTTAAGTTCAAATGCTGGGACATCTCTGTGGATGTGTGTATATCCAGATATACATGTTATATAGCATATATGTAATATGATTATGTTCTATGTAACATGGGATTATGAATAATAAGTATACACTTATCTATTATTTTTGCATGTTTTCTAAATTTCTGACATTGGGAATGCCTCTGTATACTTGGGACAAACAGACATCACCACTGAATTTATACTTGGGACAAACAGACATCACCACTGAATTTATACTTGGGACAAACAGACATCACCACTGAGTGATACTGTTCTGATCAACTATATGGATGAATGGGACCCGCACCAGGGTCTGGCCCTCTCGTGTGTACGTCTAGGACAGGAGATTGCCAAGAGGGACATTATTTGTCCACTTCTTTCCCTTGGGCCCACTCTGCACTAAAGTACTGGAGCCTGTCTAGTCTCGTATTCAATTCTTTTTTTTATATTTATTTATTCATTTATTTATGCATATAAGAACTGGGGTACAGGCCAAAGATGTGGGGGATGAGAGGATTCACCAGAGACAGAGTGGGGAATAGAACAGTCGGATTGACCAAAGTACACTTCTGTGGGGAGCAGCAAGTAAGACGGGAGAGTTCTGCTGTGCTCTGTGGGTCACCTTCCTGGCCAGGGATCGAACTTGTGCTGCAGTGGCTGTGGATGCTTCATAGTGCAGTGCTTAAGCCTTTGCACCACCAGGGAGGCCCCTCATATTCAGTTTTCTAATGGTAAAAAGAGGGAAAATCCCTGTTATTAAAGAACTAAATACTTCCCAGTTTTACTGTCATATTCTTCATGGTATCCCCAGTGCTTAGCTCAGGGTACTCAAGAAATATTGTCAAGAGGAAGAGTGAATGAATGAATAAGTGCACGATGTCCATTTTTTGTTTCCAATAAGACAATTGAGGCAGTAGGTTCAGGCTGAGGTTGTTCTGCTTCCCCACTATGAGCTTACCCACATTAGCACTGTGGGCCTCAGAGGCCTGGGGACTCACTCCTGTCTATTCAGGGTGTAGACAGTGTCTACACTGCATGGGCTGCTGAAGGAGAAGCACTTTCTCTATTTTGCAGGGAAGTCTGTTTTCCCACGGAATTCACAGCTTACCTCAGGGTGTTGCCACATGTCTTCGTCGGCTTTCTTCAGTATGCCAGCCAGGCAGGAATTAGAAGCAGGCACGCTGCCCTAGCTTGGGCCCATTTTTATGCCACAATTGTCTTTTGTGGGCATCTTCTGCTTGATTCTTTTTGCAACTTGGCCGCTGAAGACTCTCAAGTGAAGTGGTCTTGACGTCACCGCCTTGGTTTCAGCCGGTGGGAAGCAGGGTCTTTAACGCTGAATCTTTGTAGCCCAATGTCTCAGGGCACAGTCAGTTCCAACATAAAGTCACAAAATGCCTTCAGTTCACATGTCTACACACACACACACACCTCTCCTAACAGCAGTAAAAGCAATTCCTGCTTTTAGCCACATACAAAGCCCAAACCCACCCCCTTCTGCTCCCCACCCCAGCGGCCCTCAATCATCAGTTCAATCAGAGTTGGAAGGGTGAGGAGGGTGGGGAAAGTAGAGCAAAGAACTCTGACCCTCAGTCTAAAATGGAGGTGAGTCTGGAAAGTTCATCCTGGGTGTCTGGAGACATTCACAGAGATCACAAATCATAGCTTGGTCTTCTCCTCGCAAAAGGGTCAGAAATGAAAGAAGTCTGGTTTAAGGGCCAGGAGAGAATATGTGCAGATCTATAGGAGATTTAGAAAGGGAATTTCTAGAATCTTTATTTTAAGGACTTGCAGGATAATGGTTTTATCCATCACTGAGTGGGAGGCAAGTGGGTTGGACTCAGAAGATCAGAACTGGCACCCATCCCAGGGACTAAGTGGATAGATTCAGTCCATATCCATGGTGTAAGGTTAAATATCTGTGGTGGACTGGCACAGCAAACATGAATGAAAAAGAAAGCTGTCATCTTGCATCCTGGATTTAATAACCCAGTGACCTTGAGAAAACCACTCAAAGGCCTCATTGTCCATCTCCTATAAACCTGCCTGTCTAATAAGAACCAAATGAGTCAGTGTTTGTGAAAGTGTTTTGCAAACTGTAAAGTTTTTTTTTTACAAATGCAAAATGTGATTAGAGTAAGTACATAATAAGTACTTGTTGAAATGAGTGAATAAGTGGAGCTCAGTGAAGTTGTGCTATTAATTTTGATGACATAGTGCTATCACAGGCTAACATTTTATCGATCGATGACAATTCTATGAGTACTGGTCAAAACAAAACTGCAAAAACCACAAGTTTCAGTGCTGAGTGAAATACAGCTTTATAACTACTTCTCTTTGTTTCATTTGTCTCTGTCTTGTCCCGCAATTATATCGCAAGCTGCACAAAGCAGAGATCTGATCATACACAGCTTGCCCAGCACCAGCTGGGCACAGTAGCTGACCTTGGTGAATTGACATTTGTAGATTGAATCTTGGATCAATCTTGGGCAGACGTTGAGCGTGCACATGGCCATGACTGTCATCTGCCACTTGGACTTAGGAGTGGGGGAGAGGCAGGGCTGACTGGAGGCGGGGCTGGTCTGCTCTTGCAGATCAAATTTCTTGAGTCTCCTAAGTGGTTGCTTGTAATTTTTCTCACCCCCTCCCCTTAAGTACCTTCTTTCTGGATAACCTAGAGCCCCTTCCTTGATGGTTCCTGGCCAAGGAGTAGAAGAAAAAGTAATACTGAGACTGGGGGGAAAGGCTTTCACCAAAAAAAAAAGAGAGAGAGAAAGAAAGTGGACAACCTTTCCATAAGGTGGAGAGAAAATCTTTAAAAGGAAGTTTTACTTCATACCAGCATCTAAATGAAGGCTAACTCTTTCTTCTCTATGAGGTTGGCACAGAGAAAAATTAAATTGCCTTTCCTCTATTTCATCTACTCACCAAGGGTCTCAGTCTCAAGTCCCCAAAAAGAGTATTTTTTTTATTTTTTTTTTTTTTTAGAAATTTTTTTTTAAAGATTTATTTATTTCTGCATACAAGAGTTGGGGTACAGGCCAGAGGTGTGGGGGGTGAGAGGATTCACCATAGACAGAGCGGGGAGCAGAACAGGCAGATCAACTTAAGCACACTGCTGAGGGGAGCAGCGGGCACAGCAGGAGAGGTCTGCCTCACCATGTGGGTCCCCTTCCTGGCCGTCAGCAGGGATCGAACTCGTGCTGCAGTGGCTGCGGTTTGCTTCATAGTGCGTTGCTTAACCCACTGCGCCACCAGGGAGGCCCCAAGTCCCCAAAAAGAGTATTGCCATGAACTCCAGCCCCTGCACATTGCTCTTCTCTGCATTGTGCCTCTAAGTACAAACTGTGAATGGAAACGAGATCACTAATGGAGCCTCCAGCAATTGATCCTGGACTGGGCAGGAGGCAGAGGACTGGCTCCACCAGATAACTGGCTCCAGACACTCAGATAGTGAAATTGAAGCCGAAGGGCCAATGGGGAAGGAGAGCATGTTAAGTGCCACAAACAGGCAGAGATAAAGGGGACAAACAGGGCTGATGGATGGGAAGAGACAGAGACCATTTCAAACCTGAGCGCCTTTTGTAATACGAAGGGATCTCATCTCTTCGGGGAAGGGACAGAGCTATTAAAAGGATGAATTGATTGCTGAGTATTGCCCACCAAGCTTGGATCCAAAGCTCTTTAAACAATTACATGAAACAGGTAGAAACTAGCTATTAACAAGGAAAAGAAAGCCCAGCGGTTGAGCGTGTTTGTTTAAAGAGAGAAAAGCAGAGATTCATCATCATACTTCAAGGGCTAAATAAATATTTACTAAATGAGGATAATACTGTGTAGAAAGGAACCTGGAGAAGGTGACATCCTTGAGAAGGTGGCTCCTTGCAGCTGGACTTTGGAGAGACTTTGCTCTGGGACCACAGGGGCTGCTCTGAAAGACATGGAGGGGGTAGGTTTGTGAGTCACCTTCAGAAAAGTTCACATAAAAAGCTTGAAAGCTTTTTGGCAGGCTCTTGTCACTGCAAATATCCTACTATTTTGTTATCATCCCTGGTTTAGAGGTATAAAAGCAACAGGAAAATTGAAATAAGGAAATACTCAAACTATACTTAAATCAGATCCTCCCATCATTTTTATCTTCAACAAAATTTTTAATTAAATCATAAAAATTATGAAACTAGAGGAAAACTCAGCAAGAACATCTGTCTCATTTTATTTAAATGAAAGTATCAAAGAGTCCTAGAATGAGCATCTGGGAAGGGACTTAGAAACCCTTTAGTTCCACTGGCATCTAGAGCAAAGACAAGTAAGTCCCTGAGTGGGGAGGGCCCAGGCCCAAGCTTCCCACCACCAAGCTGCTCTCTTTGTTAGACTGTCTTCCCAACCCTTAAATGGAAGAGTCCTTGATGTGCTTTGAACATCACACAATGATGTATTCACATGGCTCCATTAGACTCCCCAGTGGTCCAATCATTGTTTCTCTTTGCTGTGCCTCTGAAGTGCTTTGTAAATAGTGCAGGACCTGGAGGCTCAGAGAGATGACACAGGCTCCCTGTAAGTGAGTATTGGAAGAGTTCCTGGCTGGGGGCAGGGTACAGTGCATGGTGACTATGTTCTCACCTCAGTGGGACCTTGAGCATGTTCACACCACAGCACATCAGCCAGAGGTACTGTTGTGACTTGAGTACTCTCTTGGTAGATTGTCCAGGAGAAAAGGTTCACCCTGACCCCCTTCCTTTCCAGTCTGCGCATCCTAGGGAACTTCAGTCTAAGTGTCATTAGCAACAATTAGATAAAATCACGCACATAAGCAATCGCTGGGAGATCTGATGTTCTAAATCATTCATGTTATAGCTTGAAGAGCAAGGGTAACAAGAGTTAAGGACCCCGGGTATTGGAAAGATCTTAAAGAGATTCAACTTTAGCTAAGGGAAATGGCAGAAAATAAAATGTCACGTAATGGTTTTGTGGAAAAGAAAAGGAGACTGTTGGCGCTGATGGCAGACAGGACGTACCATGCTTCAGAATGGGGGGCAGGAGCCACAAATGTGATTTTGAGATGGGATTGAGATGTCTACTGTTGTATTTTGATTCCCTAAAGAATTTTTTAAAAATTACCAATTAGGGCCTCCCTGGTGGCACAGCGGGTTAAGCAACGCACTATGAAGCAAACTGCAGCCACTGCAGCACGAGTTCAATCCCTGCTGACGGCCAGGGAGGGGACCCACATGGCACAGCAGACCTCTCCTGCCTCGCCCGCTGCTGCCCTCGGCAGTGTGTTTCAGTCACTCTGCCTGTTCTGCTCCCCACTCTGTCTGGTGAGTCCTCTCACCTCCTGCGACTCTGGCCTGTACCCCAACTCTTGTATGCATAAATAAATAAATCTTTAAAAAAAAATTACCAGTTAGACTCCACATTTATCAGAGTTCTTTTTTTTTCCTTATGTACAAAAAGCCCCTGTAGATTTATTGCATTAGGTGTGTAAAGGATTATGGGGGGATGGAATAGGCAGTAGATGTAATATTGATTGAATCTGGGGGTTTTCAGAACATGCATATGCACCATTCAGCTGTTGTCTGGCCTTACATCATACCATTTATGTGTAGTCTTACTCTTACTCAAAGACCCCACAGGGACAGTAAGAGCCACACTTCTGAAGAGAGGCAGAGGTCAGTTGAGAAAGATCCCTTGTCAGAACTGTCTTACTTATCTGAAATCAGTGTAGTAGAGTCTACAGTTTGGGAACTTATTGTTACAAGGTCTCAGAGCAGATGCTCTCATTCTGGATCTATCCAGTGTGGACCTACTGTGTCATACCCAGTTCTGGTCCTGGGACCTCTACCTGAAACCCTCAAATGCTGCACTCTTAGTGCTCCCCTTGTCACCACTGCCAGCCTAGTTCATTGCTGTTAACAAGTAACAAAATTGATTCATTTGGATTTTATCTCCTTTTTATTTCCCCTACTCACCTCATTTTGGGGTTGCTAATAAACTACATCATAGGGTAAAAGGCTGGCAGCCCGGGGGAAAGAATAAAAATGCAAGCACTGAGCTAATGAATTAATTGGATTTTGATGTACTAAGAGTCCATAATGAACTTTTGATTATTCAGGAATATGCTCACAACCTAATGTAGTCTTCTTTATTTTCCTCCTGCTCTGCTTGAGGCTGCGTAATTTGGAACTTGTATAAAACAACAAGGATTCTTGAGGAAACAAAACAAAATAACCAACCATGATCTAATTTTCTTTTCCCTTTTTTTAAAGCCTTTTCAAGATTCTGTTTGTTATCCATCCTCTATTAAAATGCGAGTTTTCAATCGAAGAAACAAAATGAAAACAAACCGTTAGACTCTGACAACAGAATGGTGTTATCAGAGAGGACAGGTAGGGGGAGCTGGTGGGTTAGTAGTGGACAGTGGCTGGACATGTGGCAGAGGACAGGGCGTGGCATATACAGATACTGATGTCGAAACCATACACCTGAAATCTACAAAATGCTGTTAACAAGCATTACCTCAACAGAAAGGGAAATGAATGCAAGCATTCTTTTTGAAGGCTAGAGTTTAATTTACATTCACATCCTTCCTGCCCACCTCAACCCCAATCAGCAATACCTTAGGAACATTTTTACATGTCAACAAACAAAATTCATTTTTAGTGGCTTCACAGTATCCCTTGTATGAGATCCCATAATTTGTTCAACTAGACTCTTCGTTTTGGATATTTAGATAATTATTTTTCATTTCTCTAGCTGTGCTTTGATGAACATCCTAATAAATAAACCTGGTATTTATTTTCTTAGCTCTTTTTTGAGGATATAGTCCAACAAAGAAAACTGGGTGAAAGTGGATGTGTGTTTCTAAGTGACATGTTGCCAGATCACACACCAGAAGCATTGTGCCAATGGCATTTGAGAGTTCTTTATTCCCTGCACCTCATTCAGTGGTTCTTGGGAGGAAATTTTCCAGCATCAGTTAGAGTGAGCAACAGTTTCCTTACACAGAGTTATCCCAGTGGGTGGGATTATTATTCAATGCCTTTGCCAGTGCCTGACACTGGTGTCCTAGTTCAAGCCCTGATTTCAATCCAATACTGTATATTTGTAAAGGTCACCTATTACTTTCATCCTCCACTGGCTTGACCTCATTTGTAAACCGGCCATTTCTATCTACAATTGGAGTGGAGGAGTGGGGAGGGTTAGACTCGTAAAACAAGAGAGCCAATAAAAAGTGTTGAGTTTTCACTTGCTCTTAAACTGCAAAATGGTTAGCTCTGCAGTTCCTGTTTGTAAAAAAGAAAAGAAATGAAAACTTTTGTGATTCTCTCAAGATCCAGAATTCTTTATGGTCAAATCACCTAAAATAATTGCTCCCCAAATTGAAAAGTGATGTTGACTTTTAGCCTGAGATATTACATCATAATTCTTGTTTTATGGCAGCCCTCTGGACATTTCTGCCTTCCAGCTAGTCATTACTAGAATGATATCCAGAGAATACAGATTTCAGAAGAAAGTTAGTGGTGAGAGAAAGTGAAGATGGAGATGTAGTGGCTTACGGATGTGTGGCTTAAGGAAGGGAAGAGGCAGAACAAGCAGTGGGGTGGTGGGGAGAGTTTGAACTGGGGGTTTTAGCAAAATCATCTGCTTTGACAGGGTATATTCAGAGCAGTGAGGATACAGGAGATCCAGAATGTACGAGTTTGAGAGTAACCCCAATCTCCATCTTAAGTCTCCTCCCCCAAAGCCATGTCAAACGTTTAATCTCAGTTCTGTTCCCTAAGCTTCTCCTTCAAACTAAATTATAACTGTGAGCCCCTCTGCGTGAAAATTCCATTGCTAGCACTGGGAATACGTAAAATCACCACTACAATATACAAACAATATACAATATTCAAAATTCTTTTAAATATTCTAGGCTTTTAGGTATCATTTGATGCCTCAATTAGGTAATTTACTGATTAAGTAGATTAATAAAGAACCACTCCCCATGAGATTTTCTAACACTCTTGATGTGATGTTTCTCTCTTGTCCTGTAAATCTCAAAAGGACTCAAGAAAGAAAAACAGTTGGTTGCTAATGAGAGAGCCCTTGGTTTTGTGCCTGAGTCCAAGGACACACATCCCAGCTGCCCACCTTGCCTGCAGCAGGAAGATGAGCTTTGGACAGGGAGATAGGGAAGCGGGAAACCAAAGGCCTTTGTTGGAGAAGACACAGTCGCAAGTGTGATGAGCTGTTGAGTGCCTTGGAAAGTCAGAACTGCAGTGAGCAGGGGGATTGCTGCTATTTATTTTGTTGATATTTACAGGTCTCCACGAAAGCCTTTTTAATGATAGTAACTGCTAATCTGCCTAAATCAAAGATTGGTAATCCAGTTAGAAAGGCTAATTGTGGCTGATTTCCCAGTACTGGTCTAAAGAACGGGGATGTAGCCTTGAAGTGATAGGGAAATGAGCAAGCCAGCCCAGTTCTTTCAGAGGGTTTTGTGAACTTTGGGTGAGAGTGACTCACATCTTAGAGAAAGCACTTTGCTAAGATAAATGGTTATAATAGAAAACTATGCTGAAAGCACCTACTTTCTCATGTTGCCTGACCAGGCAAGGGGTCTTCTGGAACATACTAGCTCTCACAGCTCTTCCTTCTCATGCATCTTACCACAACAATGCGTTTTCCCAGTAGAAGCCTCCATATTGTTGCTGCCAAAACCAAGCAATGAATTTGGAGCCTGGGCCAGAAGAGCTTAGTGTATGTCAGTACCATATAGAGCTTTGTAAAGATGTCCTGGTCTAGCTGGTAGACAGTCCTCTCTCTCTTCCTTACAGCTCTCAAAGTGGGCCTTAAAATCGTCTCATGTCACCTCTTTTTGTCCTCAAGTCTAATCACTGGTGTATCGCTTAACACCCTTCGATAGGCTGCAAAGGAACCTTAAATAGACAAACCTTTAGGCAAGGACTGAAGTACTTATGCACAGGACTGTTACTTTGCTGAAGGTTGGCAGACCTTGCTCAGAAATCAGTACAAACGATTTTTGTGTCCAAGAAAATTTTTGGCCAATTTGAAAGATTCTTTAAACCCAGTTTATGGTCATCTATTTTTTTTTTTTTACTGATTTTTCCCATATCATCTTTCCTAGTGCCATCTGTCCAATCCCTGCCCTTTCATGAGCTCTGAAAATATACCTTAACGGGAGAGAAAGGGAGAGCCATGTTAGATACAGTTGAGGTTCATGCCAGTGCATAGGCTCTTTGCAAGGAAAATTTGCAGACACTCAGGAGAGTCTCTTATGTCCTAATGCACTGCCTTGTTGCCTAACACTCTGTGAGGTAATGGGATTGATCACACTCCCCTATTTGGCTGGTCCATTTGGCCAAACAACCAATTCCATCGATCACTTCATGGCACTTGACCAGACATTTGATTGAATTAACCAACCTGAGTAACTATTTTTTCTCTATATAGATACAACCAACGCCTCAGGTTATCATTAGACATTTTACTTCTGTTGTTTGGGACCTGGCATAGAAAAAGCAATATTGACTCTTCATGACAACAGCTAGAAACTGGTGGATCCGCATTGCCAGCCAAATCCCCCTGCCCCTCATCAGCTGCTCTGCACCAGAAGGGAGACTTCCCAGCAGCAGCGTCCTCTGAGTCCAAGCAGCTCCCCTTTGGCTGAGCAGCTTTGCAGTCTCTTATCTCTTCTTCTTTGCAGGGTCCGCCAGGAACTTGTATTCGGCAAGAATTCTTTGGGTGTGTTGTGTGTTCTCCCCTGCTTAGTCATTCAGCCATAACCTTTCCATTTAGAATCTTGCCCTGCTGATGGTTCAGCTCCCTAGTTCAATATTCTACATTTATCTCTATTGAATTCCAGTTGCTTTCTGTTACAAGAGGCACTTAAATTATCCAAGCCTCGCTCCACAGGCTCAGGCTCCAAGTCCGGGACAAATCTGTTTAGCACTGAGGGATCATTGGCTGTATGAAGGACTTGGGCATATAAATGTGTCTGAATCGGGTGTTTCTTAATGATGGTAAAAGGCAGCAGACTTGGGTGGGAATGTGGGAACCACTGAATTCATAAAATCTCAATATGATTTCCTCAGTACTAGGAGAAAATGGACCAGAAAAATTATTAGGAGAGTGAAAAATAAATGCAACAATGTAGCCTTGTAAGTAAAGGAGCAGTTAGAATATTGTAACTACTAATATGAAGAGCAAAGAGGCACATTGGGGGTTCCTATGAGCTGACTTTCATGGGCATAGATAGGTGACCTATTTGCTATCTGAAGTCACAACAGATCATTCCTGCTTGAGTACCTACAGAGAATAGCCTGAATCTTGAAGCAGACCCAGTGACACCTAGGCTGCCTTTGACCTGATTAGTCAGGTAATGACCTGATGATGGTGGTTTCAGGATAACTCTGCCTGAGATAGCATCAGCACATATGCAGATGTCTCTCCATGTATGGTCACAATGTCCCCTTCTTGTTCCTTGTAAAACTTTGTCCCCACTGCTCCCAGACTTTATTCCTCATACCATTGTCACTTAATCAACTTTTACTAGCCTGTATGCTTTCAATAACTAGCACAAGATAAATTCTGCTGCTCAAGCAGCAGAGTCTTGCCTTGCAAACATGCTCCAGGACTGTTGTGTCCCTCATTGTGTTCCCTCTGCAAAGTGGCAACAAAGTTCCTGCCACCACAGCACATCAAAAACAGTGTAGCCTTTTTGTCATCAAGATTTACCATACATCGTGTCATTCTTCATTCTCATGTTGTCTTCCACTGATGATGACAGGAAGTCCTATGTCATTCTTCTTATATTCATATTCATATTTATATTGGACATGTGGTTCAGGAAGGAGAAAGACCTTTTGATATCTTGGGAGTAGTTCCCTGCTTAGTTGATCTATTCTCATTTTCTTGCCCATGGATTATGGCTCCTGTAAAGTGGAAAGCAGACACTCAGAGGAAGGTCTCCAGAGTGAGTGGATGCCATTCTACGTGCTAACCCATTGCAGAAAAACTCCAGCTCTGTCAAGGGAAGAAACAAATACCAGACACTTCCAACTAGTTTCTTTCCCTAGATGCAGCCCCAATAATTTGTAATCTAAACCTTATAGACTCTCTGAGTTCTGAATGCAACAGTTTGATGGTGTTTACGGACCCCCCCTCTGGAAGCCAATGAGTCCCAGCACCTCTAGTTCTATAAAGCCTATAAGTCAAAAGGATGAAGAACTCAAGGAAGCTGAAAATTGCTTGTATCCAGGAATCCATGATTCCTTTCTGATCCTCTGACATCTTTGCCTCCATGAGAATAAAAGGACAGAAGAAGAAAACAAGATAACATGCATGCTAGTGTCAAAGGAGATTTCTATAAGCTGATGCCTATGCTGCAGTTTGTCTGTTGATACCTATTCTTCCTCTTTAGAAGTAGACAAGCAGGCCTCCCCTGGTGGCGCAGTGGGTTAAGCAACGCACTATGAAGCAAAACGCAGCCACTGCGGCACAAGTTCGATTCCTGCTGCCGGCCGGAGAGGGACCCACATGGCGCGGCAGACCTCTCCTGCTGTGCCCGCTGCTCCCCTCAGCAGTGTACTTCCATTGATCTGCCTGTTCTGCTCCCCGCTCTCTGTGGTGAATCCTCTCACCCCCCCACACCTCTGGCCTGTACCCCAGTGCTTGTATGCATAAATAAATAAATCTTTAAAAAAAAAAAAAAGAAGTAGACAAGCAATGGCATTGCTTCTGAGGAGAAAGGGGGAAAGACGTAGTATCTTGAAGTAACAGTGAAGTGAAGCTTTCCAGAAAGTTCTCTGATTAACTCATATACTAAAAGGTCAAGTACAAACGATGGGAGCAGACGCATATAACTAAGAACAACTATAACAGAATACCACCATCCTATAAGAATGGTGCCAGGGAAACAAAAGCTCAGAATGAACAGAGGTTTCAGAAAAATGCCAGCGCTAACACACAAAAGCTTCTAGTAGCTATGTACAGAATTAAAAGGGGTAGGATCATTGTTAGGGAAATTTGTTGCAAGATTAAAGATGAGAAGAGAAAGTAGAACCACTCAAGTATTTTGTTTCTTTACCAAAAGGCAAGATCTTTCAACAGCAAAGAAGAGAATCAATATTGTTAAAATAATCTTGAAACTCAAGCTGGATACAAACAAAATGTGAGTGGTCACTGGAGACTTTAAAAGTTTCCAAACTTGATATACTTCATGGCAGGATTTTGAAGCAACTTTTATAAATGCTCATAAAAAACAGTTTAGAAAAGATTGAGGAAAGGCATCAGAGATGAGAAAAGTCTGGATTTTTGTCAAAAGAGAGTAGATTGCAGATTGTCCAGCCTGGTGACTTTGATGCTGCTCATCTCAGGAACCTAATAATTACTATTCAAATTTCACTAGGATCTTAGAAGGAAAGCAGCAAAAACTAGGAGTCACTGTAGGTTCATTGAGGGAAAAAAAAGGCATATGTAATGGAATCTCCAATTCTATTTTTGATCAGACTGTAGGTACGTAAATAAGTGGAAAATTCTAAATATGGCAAAGTCTTAAGCAAAATTTGCCTTGATAGCCTCATAGATTGAATGGAAAGTTCAGAGCTGCATCATACCTTTAGCTAGCATCACGGTTTTTTTGGCCAGCCATGTCTAGGCATTGAGTTATATCAGCATTGTTGGAATATCTTATTGAATACTGAAGGGTTTCATTATTGATCTTATTTTCTCTGTCTTATCAGAGATTTAGATGAATGCAGAAAGCGTGTCAAGCTTATGGATGGAATGGTAGAACCATGATTTAAAATGTCTCTACAGACCACTGGAAAGATTACAACTAACACAGAGGATTTCAATAGCAACAGAATAAAAGTCCTATATTTAGGCTAGAAAAAATCAGCTATGCAGGTGTAGACTGGGGTGAACTGGTTTAAAAGTAATTCATATAAAAATATTTAAGAATGCTATTGTCTAAAATATCAATAGCAGCATATACTGTCTAAGGCATCAGAAACATTCCCTACCATCTCAGGCTACTGGTTCAGGGCAAAGGAGGCATCTTATTGTCCAAGAGAAAAGTCTCTGAAAAACAAGAGCAGCTTTGAGGAAGGTAAACACAACAGTCAGGCCTGTGAGATCCTTGTTGTGAGTGCAGCTTGGCAACGGCTCGTGGAACTAAAGATACCCCTAGACATTTAACCTAGAAAAGTTCTGGTAACTGCATAAAAAGACACACACACAGAGAAAAGCACACACATTTTTGTTTGTATATGAATGTTCCTCAAAGCATTGATTGTGATGGCTAAGAACCTACATGTCCATCAACAAGAGGATGATTAGAGAAAATGTGGTTTATTCATAGATCTCACAAACGTAACTAGCATGGAAAAAAGAAGTTGAATAACAATGCCTACAATATGACAGCAGTTATTTACATTTTAGAATTTGCACAATAATACCATTTCTTGTTCAGTGATACATGTGTATGAAGTTGTAAAGAAATACATGAAAACAGGGACTACCAAATCCAGGTTTGTGCTTGCTTCTCGAAGCAAAGCAATAAGTAAGGAAAGAGCAAACCCCTTGCTTCTTTTCACAGTGTTACACTTTTTAAACTGGATTTGGGGTAAGATGTGCAATACCATTTTTATTTTCAAAGATTTTTTGATGTGCAATTCAGATTCCACCAAACTTGTCCTTTCAAAGTGAACAGTGCAGTGGCCTTTACTACACTGACAAAGTTGAGTTCACAAAGATTGTGCTGCAACTGCCTTTACCCAATTCCAAAACACTTCATCACTCTGTTTAAAAGTCTGGACCCCCAGTCTGTCCTTGTCTCCTCACTTTTGGTTTTTGTGTCTTTATTGCTGTTATTGTTATTATTATTGTTCTTATTCCTTTCCTTGATCCTCCTTTGGTTTGGGGAGGGGAGGGGGAGGGTTGAGGGAAGATGGGAGCATGGGGGACTGAGGTGATGGTGCACTGGTGAGATGGTGATGGGGAATACATGGGGATTACAATTGATGGCAAGTATATGTAAATTTAAAAAAATATTTTATATTAATAAAAAAATAAATAAATAAGAAAAACAATAATAATAATGATAACAATAAAGACACAAAAACCAAAAATGAAAAGACAAGGACAAATTGGGGACACTTGGTGGGGAGGTAAGAGGAGGAGGGTTGAGGGAAGATGGGAGCACGGGGGACTGAGGTGATGGTGCACTGGTGAGATGGTGATGGGGAATACATGGGGATTACAATTAATGGCAAGTATATGTAAATTTTTAAAAAATATTTTATATTAATTAAAAAAATAAAATAAAACTGCCTATGGAACACCTAAAGAAATAAAAAAAAGTCTGCACCCATCGAACACATTCTCCCTATCCCTTATTGAAGAATTTTTCTAATAGTGAGGATTTTTTTCAAAAATAGACTTTGTTTTGTTATTTAGAATGGTACTAGGTTCACAGCCAAATTGAAAGGAAGGTACAGAGATCTCCCATCACCTCTCCCCCCTCACACAATTCACTTCCACGTCTTTATCACCCCTCACCAAGGAGATCTATGTGGAATAATTGCTAATTTATTGCCACATCCTTATCACCCAGAGTCCATAATTTATATTAGGGTTCACTTAGTGTTGTATGTTACAGGGACTTGGATAGATGGAAAATGACACATATTTACTTTTATACTATTGTACAGTCAATTTACTCCCCTAAACTTCTTCTGTGTACCTCCTGTTCATCCCTCCCCACAATGCATTTTTAAGGAATAAGCTTTTAATTTTTTTTAAAAGAAGAAAAGAAAGATTGACGCTATCTTTAAACTTTAAGAATTTTTCCCAGCAGAGGAGAAATTCAATTTTTATCTTGTAAAACTCCCAAGGGATCAATGAGTAGAGAGAAGGAAGAGTTTGGTTTAACATAAAGATGAACTTTCTAACAAGATATAAGTGATTTCCTGTTCAGAGTATGGACTTTGAGTTTGAATTGGGCTCAAGTCTATCTGGGAAAGTTGCTTGATTTTTCTAAGCTTTCGGCTTAGGACACTGATGCTTTTGTAGAAGTCAGGGAGTTCTTCCAGGTCTCAGAGGCTTTATCTTGGAACTGGAAAATGTGTTTTGGAAGGAGATTTTGAGTCATCACTCAGTTCCATTCTTGAAGGCAAAAACCTAAGTGATAAAAAAGAGATATGGTTGGGGGAGGTAAGAACAGGAACAAAGGGAAAGGAAGCAAACACCCACAGCTAGCTACCCTTTCTGGCCAGACACTGTGTAGATTTCCCCATAGGTTATCTCATTTGACATGTTCAGTGTCCTCTCCTTTAAGTTATAGCCTCTGGCTTGATGTTTAATTCATACTAGGAATTCAATAATAGGTGCTCAATTAAAAAGAATGCATTCATATAAGGAAGAGGATAGAGCTCTAGCTTGAGAGTAAGGAGGCCTGTGTTCTAACCTTGGGTTGTTGCTGGATGTGTTTGGGTCAACCGCCACTTTGAAGCTCAGATTCTTTATCTACGAAATGATAGGTTTGACTGAAAATGATCCCTACATTCTAACACACTCATTCCCAGTGGTTTTAGGGCTTCACAGGGGGGATGGGAGAAAGCTGGATTTCACAATGAAAGAAAATACCCAAGACAAAGAGAAGCATCTTGCTCACTGGCTCAGCCTCTCCGTGTGGGAACAGAGCAGAGTGCGAGGCTGGAGTTGTCCTGGAGCCGCAGCCATCTTCAGCACAGCCAGCTGCTCCATGAACCCTGCCACCGCCCTAGCCTACCACTCCCATTCTTGGCAAACACGGTTCTGCAAAAGGAGGCACAAAGTAACCAATTACAGCAGAAATAATTTCCAAATTGCCTGAAATAACTACAATTTCCAAACAAATAAAACCCTATGCTATCTGTCAATTCCTGGAAACACACACACACACACACACACACGAGATTTTTGCCTGACCTCTAATGCCTTGCATCTTTTTTTTTTTTTTTTTGAGACAGAACATGGTTTTACAGACCCCTTAGGCAGACAGAGAAGCGTGGAGTGTGGGTGCATGCACACATTCAGGAACACGCTCTCCCACGTGGAAATGTTAGCACTGCTAACTCTCTTGACTCAGCCACAGCAATAGGTTTTATCTAGCAATGTTGAGACTATTCTTCCCACTAAGCAGAGCAAAAGCTTTTGCTGGGGGAACATATTGGGCATTGGAAGAGTCCTGAAAATGCCAAGTCCCTGGATGTTTGGCCAGTGAGGAAATGTGCCCATCTCAGCCAACCAGAGAGGGAAGAGAGGTGGACTTTCCCTGCCCATCTGTCAGCAGCTCTCAGCAAACTGTGATCATGCATTTTATGCAGTGCCGCAAGTTGAGGCTGATGCATTTGTTCTGCCCACAGAACAACAGTGTTTCCATTAGAGCATTTTGAATCCTGTTTCTTTCAGAAATGGATGGCTGTACTTGTGTATGTGTCTGTGTATCTGTCCATGAGCATGCTGGTGTGTGTGTGTGTAAAAAGGATTTGAAATTATTTAAAATGCAGTCAAGTCAGCTTTCAAATTCATTCCTAGACACACTCCATGTTATTGTTGTATTTTTCTTTATCTCTGAATAGAAAATGCTGCAGAACTGAGTAGCTGCTCTTGTCTTAATTACCACAGAAATATTGCTAATTAGAAACAAGGGAAGAAGTGCTAGGGATTTGCCTCAGAATCAAAGACAGCATTATTTTCCAATGGATATTAAAAGACTCGCAAAAGAGTCTAAGATGATGTGATAGATAGAGTTGTGAAGTACGTTTAGGGCTCCAGTGGTAAGCCGGCTGGAAGGGGAAATTAAATATCTGGGAGGAAAATGTTCTCAGATGGTGGAATTATGCCTGCAGCTATAACACTGGATGCCGTGATCCTATCCACCTCAAACACGAAATGGGATCAAGAGATCTCCAAGGAACCTGAGGGTGGAAAAGTATTGGTGGCTTAAACGGGGGCCTCTCTAATCACCTACTTCCCAGCAGACATGAGAGTGGACATGAATGCAAGTATTTTCCACGTAGCATCTTCCTTCTACCCCTGACATTTTTCCCACCTCATATTTTTCACTATTTCTTGAACCTCATACTGAGTGTGTTTTTGAAGAAGGAATTAAAAGACCACGAGAAGCCCATCTCTGAGGTCTATTCCAGGTCAAGACCCCTGTGTCTGTGGAAGACTGAACTTCTAGATGAGCGGCAAGCTCAGATGGCACGGCCAGACTGGGTGCCTCATGCATTTGCTCAAGTGGTCTCTGGGTCTAATTCAGATCCCAAGGTTGAACAGTGTATGGGGTCAGTTGTAACCACAGAGGGAGCACCATAGTCATGATTTAGCTGATCATTCTCAGTGTTCAGTGTTCCAACTCCTGGAGCTGAGAATTCAGTCTGGAGACATGAAAAAAGAGGCATGGAAGACAGTCAAGATCACATGGATAAGTGGCCTAATCTCTCTGAATTCTAGCTATTTCTCGCCCTACCTAACATGGTTGCTATAATGATCAAACAAGGTTATGTGTGTGTAGGAGTTTTGTAAATTGGATAGTACTGTATGCATGATGGGTATGATTACAGTTGTATGTTAGCACCAGACACATGACCCAGACACCCAAAATTCAAGGTTAGTTCAGAGAAGCAGGAGTCTATGCTCATATAGAGAAATTTTCTTTTCTTTTTTTTTTTTCAAAGATTTATTTACTTATGCACACAAGAGCTGGGGTACAGGCCAGAGTCACAGGAGGTGAGAGGATTCACCAGAGACAGAGTGGGGAGCAGAACAGGCAGATCAACCGAAACACACTGCTGAGGGGAGCAGCGGGTAAGGCAGGAGAGGTCTGCCGCGCCATGTGGGTCCCCTCCCTGGCCAGCGGCAGGGATTGAACTTGTGCTGCAGTGGCTGTGGTTTGCCTCATAGTGCGTTGCTTAACCCACTGCGCCACCTGGGAGATCCCTCTTCTTTTTTTAAGAAAGGTTCATTTACTTATGAACATCAGAACTGGGGTATAAGCCAGAGGTAGGGTGAGGGGGAAAAGATTCACCAGAGACAGAGTGGAAAACAGAACAAGCAGATTGTCTGAAATACACTGCTGAGGGGAGCAGCAGGTGAGGCAGGAGAGGTCTGCTGTGCCATGTGAGCCATCTCCCTGGCTGGGGATCGAACTCATGCTGCAGTGACTGCAGATGCTTCATAGTGTGGTGCTTAAACCCTTGCATCACCAGGGAGGTCCTGAAAAATTTGCCTTTCAAGCCAGGTTAATTTAAAGTTATCAGAAACAATCCTTTTTCAACTCTAGCTCCAACCACGGGATAAAAAGGGAGTATTCTGATGGTTTTTAAGGAACTATGTAAATGAAAGACAGTGTTCTATGGCCTCCTGATTGCTGGCACAGTTTAAAAAGTCATACTATAAGGTTTATCATGGAAAAAAGCGGTTTCCTGGCTCATATCTCTCAATACTGAGGACTGCTATTTAGAGACACTGTCAGCAATTTATTTCTTACTGTGTACCTAAATAGATTTAGATAATGTATTTAGGTTACTAGTTCTTGTGGTTATTCTTTTCTTTCAAATTTTAGAAATCATATTTTGATAAGCTTTTGTGGGAGTAAAGATTTATCACTCTTACAACTCTAGCCTCACTCCACCACCACACATATACACAAAAACTCCAGACAAATGTAAACATACACACACTCACACACACACAGACACACACTCCCCTGATCCATTCTATATGCCCCATACAATGTATCACAGTATTTGTTTAAATAGTTTGTATTTACATTATTTTGTCTTTGCAAATATGATTCACCAAAAAAAAAAAAAAAAGCTGTGTAGAATGCAATGATCATCATCTTGTGTAACATCTTAGTTGTCCCTAGAGTTCAAGTTTTTATTTACTTGTTTTTCTTTGTGATGGATTACAATTGTCAGCAAGCACTCTGACAGACCCATAAACATAAAAACAACCAGGCACAGCAAGCCAAGTGCCACTTCTCTGTTTTCCTAGGGGATACTCCTCTCAGAGGCTTCAGTCTTCCTGTTCTGTCTGTTGGTTACTCTCTAAGTCTGCAGTGCCAGAGCTTGTGATGCTTTCTCATGTACTTTTTAAGAATTCTTTTTATTTCTCACATCTGTATGATCCTTGCTTCCTAGACCTAATTCCTTCCTCCTTTTTGACTTACTCCCTTGCTTTGGGATATACATCCATTACTTGCTTCCTGAGATAAGATGCACTGGAGATAAGATTTTGAGATGGGAACTTCAATATATGCAAGTGTAATTATTCCTTCCTCACACTCAATTGTAGTTTGACTGGGTATAAAACCTTAAGTTGAAAATAATTTTTAATTAGGATTTGGAATTCTGAAGAATGGTTTTATTGCCTTTTAGAAGCTTAACTGAGACAAGGAAAGAATTGGGAGGAATCAGGCAGAGGCTTATGGTTTAGTATGTGACTTTTACTTAATACCATTCTTTCATCAGCTGTCAACTGTGACTGGTACTCTCACATCCACAGCCTACCTGGGTCACTGTATCACCGTCTGTAGAGGTGAGGATAGAGAAATTGCCTGAGTGTAGGAAGAGAAGGCATCTAGACTGTGTAGAGCTCCTATACAGTCACTCACCCAATCTTTCTTTTTGTAGTGCCATCTATACTGTAGTCTTCAGAAGCATCTGTAATCTGAGTTCTCAAGTCACTTCTGAGTTTCAGTTCATCTTCTAGTAGGTGACCTATGTCCACCTGCCTTCCATCTTTCAAAATTTTGTTTCTATTTCTCTGCTTACCAGCCTCTTTTATGTGTTGAGATCTTTATTCCTTTTAGAACATGTATTAGTTTTCTATTGCTGAGTAACAAATCACTACAAATTTAGCAACTTAAAAAACACATTGTTTATCTCAGCTTTTATTGGTCAGGAAGTCAGCATATTTTAGCTGGGTTCTTTGCTCAGGATCCCATTGAGTTGAAGTTGTGATCTTGAGCAGCAGCAACACACATCCTCATCTGGAAGATTAACTAAGGAAAGGCCTAGTTCCAAAGGACTTCAGGCTGTTGATAAAATTCATCTCCCATTGTCTTGCCGGTGGTTGATCAGCCTTGGATTCTTGCCATGGTTCCTCCTCAATCTCAGCAACAGTGACCCAATTTTGCATTGAATCCCTTTTCTGCTTCAGATCTCTGACTTCCCTTTCTGCATCCAATAAAAAAGCCTTTCTGCTTTTAAAAGGCTTATGTGATTAGAGCAGGCTCACTTGGATAATTTCCCTATCCTAAGGTCAACTGTACATATATCCCACCTAATTACAGGAGTAAAATCCCAGAGATTGTGCAGTATGCTTATAATAGGGAGTTGGAAATCTTGGGGACTATCTTAGAATTCTGCCTACCACTGTGAGATTTTCATGAGAGAGAAATAACAATCTGTATTTAATCTGGCATATTTCATTAGAAGTCTCTTATGCTTTTATTAAGACATTCTTGCTGTTATGGGGCACTTTAGTTAATATTGGTGCTTTAGACATAACAGTAAATTTGACCCCCAACTTTTCACAAGTGGCACTCCGTTTAGTTGCAACTCACAACCTTCTTCTTCTCTCATCTAAAAAGTAAGCCTTATGTGCCTAAGAACCCAAAGTAGACTCTGAATGGATGCCCACACTTCCCTCCAGAGCACAAGCCTATTTACTAGGAGCCTGGTTCCAGTCTGGAAAACTGTGGTTCTGATCTATTCTTAGCAGTCCAGACACACAATCAGGTGAGGTCATGGTCCTGAAACATGCATGGGAGTTGTATACAAGTCCTACTATCTGCATGAAGATATTACCAAAGAGAAATGGCACCTTGGCACAGGGGCATGGTCATTTTTCCTGGGTTGGCAGATCACAATGGTTGTTTCTGTATTCAGTGATGAATCACTAATTTCTAGAAACCTTGACTGTAACCTGAAAGCAGGAGATAAATGTGAGTGGGGTGTTGCTCTAAACATTCCAGCAGATAAATGGCCAGTCAGGATTAAAAGATGGTTTTACATTTTCTGAGTATAATCAAATGAGATGTAACCAATATTCTGTAGTTCATTAGCCTCATGTCTCCTAAACTTTATTGTCAGATGCTCCCTCATGGAGAGGACCTTTGTCAATCTCATTATTTTTAAATTTTAACTAGAGTTACACTGGTGGGAGAGACACTGGCAGGTAACCAGCAGAAGGAACAGCCCTAAAGGGAGGAGGAGGTTATGCACAATTTAGTCTTAGACTAAAAGTGAAGGAAGAGAAAAGGCATGGAGGCAGGAATAGGGAGAAAGATTGATAAGGGGAAAAATAGTCTGATTTCTGCATCTTTCTGATTCAGGTGCATTTCTCATTACGGCCAACTGGGCATCAGCAAAGCAATAAAATGTGTGCAATATCTGGAAGAAACTCACAGAGGAGTTACTCAATGGCATGGCAGTTGGATGCCCTTTACTATCTATATTGTTCAGCCTTTATTCCTAGCGAAGGTCTCTGGGGCTTCCTTTTAAGAAAATCTATTTTACACATTTTCTTATGAAAAGGAGGGGTAGAGAGGTAGGGTTTTTGAGACTATAGCCTAGGGAGAGTATACATGCCCCCCTAGCAGAATGTAAACACCCCTGTGCAAGAAACTGCCTTTGTCACTCCACTTGATCCACCAGAAAGAGAGCCTGGTTGTGACCTTATCTGGGTGGGGTTTCAACAGCTTCCCACCTGGTCTCTCTGCCTTGATTTTAATCCACCCAAATTTATTTTTCATGCAGCCAGCTCTAAAACTCAAATCTCAACGTGTTATATTCCCTATGAAAAATCCCTTGGTAGATCTTGGTTGTCTACAGAGCCAAGCCCAAGGCTAGATATCTTAGTAGAACATCCAGTGATATTTGCCACATGGCTTCAGCAGATCATTTGTAGCCACCATTATCCATATATAGGTTTATGCTTAAACCCCACTGAGCTGCACCTCCTTCTGAATTCACTATCCTGTCACATCACGGTGCTTTTGTCCAAGCTGTTCCTTCTACCTGGAGTACACTTCCTTTCTTTGCCTACATCAGAGAGCTTGCTACTCATCCTGCAAGTACCTGCCCCCATTCCACTTTCTCTAGAGTTCTTTCCTTTTCTACTTCAAGGGATCAACAGAGTGGGCTAGTTAAGGAAAACCACATAGGCTCAAGCTTGTGGGCAAGGGATTGAAGCTGCTGCGACTCTTATGAAGAGGATGGGTGCAGAGGCACAGGGCTCCAGTGGGAAGAGTCGGTGATGTGGAGGCACTGGGTAGGAGGTGCTGGTATCTGAGAAGCTCAGTGAGCTGTGCCTGGTGCCAGGGAATAGTTCACTGAGCAGGTTTGTAGGAGGCAGCCCAGCCTACCTGGAGACAGGGGTTCTCCAACACACATGATGCTTGTGGTATGTTCTAGGTGAATAGTAGTTACTCTTAGATAGTCAAAGTATCAGCTAGGAAACAAAACACAAAGTGGGAGGAAGGGATAGGCCTTTGCAGAGCAGTGCCAGTTGTTCACTTCATTCCATTTCAGACACAAGTCTTTTCCAGAACCAGAACAGACTCTGGTCAACTCTGTCCAGTTGACCAAGTGCCAACTTGGGAAGTTCACACACTTCTCCGTGTTGTGCATACACTTGCATACAATGGAGAGAAGAGTGAAGGTTCTTCAAAGTCCAGAGGAATTCTCTCAAGTTCAGGGCATCCTCCACATACTGAGGGGACATGGGAGACCTGATAACTCACAACATGTCCTACAGACTCAATTGTGATGAAAAGCCACTCACACTTTAAAATGCTCCTGAAAGCCACACTGGATCCTTAGATATGTGTGATCACTTTAGTTTTCTCCAACTTTGAATTCTGAAAAGTATCTCTGCTCTCATGGCCGTTCCACTTTTGGAGGGGACTTCTCCCTCCCATTTTCCACGTCCTGATCTTCACAAAAAGACAGCAAAGAGAGGGGGCATCGTTAAGATGACAAATTGCTGGCAATTCTGCTTCTCACTTGATGAAATCATGCCAGCAGAATCTGTCCCTCTGTGGCCTGTTTTTCCTGAGCCTTAGTGCACACACCGCACTTAACCTCACCCCAGAGTCAAAGCAGCCTCTTATATCTGCCTTCCCATTATCCTGTGGAGCTGCTCTGAGAAGGGGCTCAGCACATGGCAAGTAATGAGTGAACATACCAGCCAGCTAGTCTTCCTCTGCTTCTCATGTGTTCAGTTCTCTTTTTATCTAGGTTTTCCCCTCTCCCTCACCTCTTTTAAATGTTTTTTCACCTAATCCCAGCAGCCTGGCTGAGTCTGAGTGAAGAGTGTAAATAATGCAGCCCAGTAGCCCACATGGAAGACTCGTTCATATTTCTCAATTCTACTCTCCAAAACACCAGGACTTTCTCCTCCTTGGGTACTCCCATTAGACTTCTCTGCCACATCCCTCATTCATAATGCCTGTGATCTTCTCTGGCACATCATCTCCCAAGGCAGTGCTCACAATTCAACTTTATTTCGTGACAGGCAATATGGCACAGGGGTTAAAGACCTTGGAGCTGAACAGATTTGGTTTGAATCCTGGCTCTGTCACTGTTAGCTGTGTGAACATCGATGAGTTAATCAGCTTGCTATGGCTCAGTTTACTCATCTACATAGTGGGACTATCAGTACCTACCTTATCTAGTTGCTTTGAAGATAAAATACATGCAAGGTAATCAAAGCTGGTCAGTCACATGATGAGCACTAAGTTTCTGTTATTAAGTTTTAAATTATGAGGTTTATTACAGATGTAAATGTTTTCAGGTAGATCATCTCAATCCTTACATCATCAACATCTTCACTGCCACCAAATCTTCAAATATGCAAACTTTCAAGTTCTCTTCTACCCCAAGTCAAACTTTCCTCCTTGCCCATCTCCACCTTAAGCTGTTTCTGTCTCTTCTCTTTGCTTCAGTCAACACCATTAACTGAGTAATCTACAGTTACAATCTCCACCTCCTCACCTCCCATTCATGCTGCAATCCACGCAATCTGGCTTCAGCTTCTGCCATGCCATTTAAACTGTCCTCACTCAAAGCACCAGTAACCCTCCTTCTGCTACATCTAATGACTGCGCTACTGTTTTTGACCCTATTGACCAAACACTTTTTCTTGAAATGGTTCCATCATTTCTGAGACTCTAATCTTTTCTGGTTGTAACAGTCAGTTTTTGCTATGCTAGCATAAAGCGATAATCCCCAAATCTTAGTGGCATATAAACAAGAAAGCCTTTCCTTTGTTCTCAGAGCTGAGGGTTGGTATCTCTGCTCTTTATGTGGTCTTTATTTGGGGATCCACACTGAAGGAACAGAGGCTCTTGTGGCAGAACCACACAGTGGCTCCTAAAACTTCTGCTTGGATGTAGTGTACATCCCCTCTGCTCACGTTCTAATGGCCAAACCAAGTCTATGGCCTAAGCCTGATATCAAGAGATCAAAAAAGCATACCCCTCCCACTTTGGTAAGAGCAGGGATAGACAATGACCTTCCAGGGAAAGGATTGCAAATAATAGAGACCAACGATGCAATCGTACCAATCCTCTTACCTTTCCAATAGCTTGTTTGTAGCCTGCTTCACTGGATCATGTTATTCTACTTTCCTCTAAAATACCAGAGCTCTCTAGTGCTTCTTTCTCTGCAGATTCTCTTTAGGTAATCCTATTAGTGCTCTTAAATTTACTAAGTACCTACATTTTTATGACTTCCAAATTCCTAGCACAGACTACCACTGGACATATTTAGCAGTTCCTTGGACTTAAACTGTCCCAAATTCAAATTTTTCTTACATTTTTTTTTCCTCCATCATGATTAATGACAATGGTGTTAAGTCAAATGTTTAAATCAGAAACCTGGAAAAACTTCCTTTCCCCTCATCCCATCCAAAAAGTCAACTATAACCCATTGTACTTTAAGATAACTCTCCAATGTCATCCACATTCTCTATTTACTCTTCTGTTACTCTTCTGAGTTTGGGTCCTTATTCTCCTTTGCTTACATTTTGGAGATTAATTCTTTTCTAACTGGTCTGCCTGCTTTTGTCACTGGAATCCACCTTTGCATTGCAACAAGGGCTATTTCCCCAAACACCCCCATCCATCCCAAATCTGATCTTCTTGGTTTAAGAAACTTCAACTCTCCCATTAACAAGAATTAAAATTCAGGCTCCATAGGATGGCACCCAGGGTGCTTCACAATCAAGAATAGCTGGTATTTCTATCCGCCTGCTCTGCTGCCACCATCTTGCACCCTCTGCTTTGACTTTATTGGACTTCTTGTTGGGTCAAAGGTCCCATGATGTGTCTCATGCTGATATGTTTCCTCGGCTATTCCCTCTGTCCAAAGCCTCTGAACTCCTGTTGACCTTCAAGATGTAGTCTTGACACCTGTCATAAAGCCTTCCCAGCCTTACTGTTCCCCTTGCCCCTGCTCCACAATAGGTAGCAGCTACTTTTGTCATAACTTTAATCACATTACATTATCATTCTCTTCTTATACAGATGAGGAGTTCCCCAGAGCAGCAACTGAATTATAGTCATCTTTGAAATTGCTCAGGAACTAACACAATACACGCATATTAGATACTCAGTAAATGTTTGTTGAGGGAATGAATAAATGAAAGAACGGCATAATCCAGCGTGTGTGACATTAGCACAACGGTCAGATTTTTCCAGATATTGGTTTTACTCTCCAGCTGCTTGCTGACTAAGGAGACACTGTCTCCTTTCTATGTTAGAGGACTCACTTCTTGCCTTTGTGTTAACAGTGTTCCTTCTGCAGTCCAAAGACCTGAACCTGACAAGTCCAGCCACGTAGAGGCCCTGAGCAAACCTACCTTTCCTAGTCTTTCTCTCCAACTTACAAAACTCCTTGGCAGCTGCACCCCCATTCTACAGGTTTCCTAAATGGTCCCACTGCCTAGCTTAGGCACTCCTAGTCTCCTCTAGACTCCTCTACATCTGATTTCACTTCTCTCTTAGCACCTCCAGTTTTTCTCATATTTTTCTTTCCTCCCTCTCTGCCAGGACTGGCTATGTGCTTTGCAGGGTCCCATACAAAATGAAAATGTGAGGCCCTGTCCAAACTTATTAAGAATTTTAATATGGCAAGGGCAAAGTCATCAGCAATCAGTCAGGTCCCTTCTGATTGTGTGTCCCTTGGAAGCTGGCGACACACTCTGCCTCCAATTCCAGGCAGAGGTCACCTGCAGAGAGACTCAACCAGGAACTTATCAGTTCTTCAGAAAAGTAGGTTAGCAAGGTGATGAGAAGGTGCATTTTTGCCTGTATGAGGACAAAGATATTGAAGGGAATTTGGTAGAATAAGTAAATTCTGAGTAAGTGCTTTAATTAATACAGTTGGAAAAGGAGTTTAAAAATTTATATCTGTATGTGTGTATTATATATATGTGATTAATATATATGAGTATTTGATAAGTAAAAACTTTGGAATAATGCCACGTAGAAGTTATTTTAAAGTAAAAATCAGCTGTCTCATCAACAGCGTTTTGTAATTATGAAGAAATTGCTTGTCAATGTTTGCAAGAAATCTGGAGATGTAAAATTAACTCTATGGCCTGAGGGTGTGGGCATAGAGTGACTTTCTCATCTATTATGATTCCGTCTGATGGCAAAAGGACAAACAGGCCAAGCAGGGTTTGACAGCTAATTCACTCATTCATTCACTGATTCAAGTAACATTCATGAAGACTCATTTCATGCTAGTGACTCAGACTGGGAGGCTTCCTCATAGCAAGGGCAATGAAATATGGGACTTGGGATTGGTCCCAGGGGGAAGGGAAGTCAGAGGTGGATTAAGTGCATCTAATATTACACAATACTCACTTCTGAACCTTCCATACATTTTAGTGAAATAAAGTTTAAACTTGCAAATAAAATGCCAGCTGCAATAGGACATAGTGTCCTTGCAGAGAAAGAGAGGACATGGATGGGGGTTGGGGGAACTCTCTTACCTCCTTTGGTCTGTCTCATAATTAATACAAATGCAGGAGGTTCATTGTCTCTGGGATCTGCCCTGAGCTGAGCACCTCTTTACTGTCAGGAGTCAATCTTGCTCTAGTGCTGGGAGACAAGCCCAGTAAGCCTCGCATTTGTAGAGTATCTTCTCGTTTACCACAATTATTTCATTTAGATCCCCAAAATCACTTGGTTGGTAAATATTAGATTGAACCATATGAAATCACCATTTTTGTCAATCAAACAGAATCAATGTCGACAATTTCATATGGCTCAATCTAATATTTTATTATCTCTATATTCTCAGTGACAAATCTAGATGTTTAGAGAGATCTGACCAATCTCACAGTGCTAGGCATAGAGTTTAGACCCCAAACCAAACTCCAGTTCTTCCTAATATCTGGTGCCTTTGGATGTAAGTGGACCACCAGCCTCACATAGAGACATATACACAGGTTAGGAGTCTTGTGTTAATGTGCTGTAACTGTCTCTTTTTGCTTCAGCCCAGGATTCAGTAATGGTTCTCTGTACAAACTCATTCATTTTTAATCAGTTGACTGTAATGATTTGTTACAAATGATCTTTAATTCTCAGCTGCGGTTAATCAGTATTGAAAGGCACTTTTCCTGTTATTTTATTTGGATAGGACTCTTAGTGAAATACTCGCCTGCCATTACTTAATCACTTGTTTGTTTTCCCTAGGTACACAGTTTCTAGCAGCCTACGGCAATGTAGTATGGGCTTTTTCCTTTCGCCAGCTGAACAGCTTGAGTTCCTCAAGCTGTAAGAACAGAGAGCTGGCCTGGGGAGCTTGAAAGGTCTGTGGTCTGGTGCTAATTGAACCCCTTTTGAGGGTCAAGCTCCAACCTGGGTGCTGAGAACATGCAGATTTATGTGTACCCTACCTGAGGAAACTGAGGCGTTCCTGGAGACTCAGGGTGTCTTCCCAGAGGAAGAGAATCCTGGAGAATAAATACTAGTCAGGCAGAGAACTTCCTGTGTAGAAGGAACAACAGGAGCAACAAAGGCAGAGGTCCAGAAAGCAAAGAGCAACAGTGCAGGACTTGGGACTAGACAGGCAGTAGGGAGGCAGGCTGGTGGGAGGATGGAGAAGGGATGAGAAGAAGGGGGTGGCAAGGAGAGCAGAGGTCAAGGAAATAAGTGGGCTTGGGCTGTGTATGGCCTTGGGCATACCTGATACCTTGAGAGGCTAAGAAGGGAAATAACCTGAGTGGATTTACTTTAGAATAATCCTGCTGGAAGCAGCATGGAGAATGGATTGGAAGGGGGCTGAAAGAGTGCAGGCAGGAAGCCTAGTGAGGGGGAGGAGGAGGGAGGGAAGCAGGCAGAGAAGCAGGGGCCAGAGCAGAGTGAGTAGCCATGGGGATGAGAAGGGAGAAGTGGGAGCATTTGATGTAATGTCCCAAGTGTGAGCAACTGATGGACACCCCAGGGGTGGCAGAAAGGTGCAAGGTGCAGAAGGTGAATGGCTAGCTTTACTCCCTTAGGGCTACGCTGGGACCCTTGCTTGCGGTCCAGAGAACGAGTGTTCCAGGTCCAGCACCATCCAAATGCAGAAGGGGCCAGCCCCAGGAGAAAGGGCAAAGAGCCCGGCTCCTTCCTGAGCCTTCAACAATCTTGAGGCAACTGGGATCTGCTTTGCATGATCTTACAATGATCCTGAACAATGAAAGGAAATTGAAATTCTTCCCTTTCCCCTCACCACCCTCAGGTTCTATATTTTTGGCCCTCCTGAGGGTCCAGCTTTCAGGATTGAAAGATTTCACTCAAACTCTGGAGCTGAATGATTCTCAAAGGTTATTGTTTAGACTTATTTTGTCCAGGGATCCTTGCTGCTTCAGGCAGGCAGTCCCTGTGCTCAGCTGCAAGAGGAGGAGCTGCCTGAGATTTCTTCACAGTCTGCCTGTGCAGGGTCCCCCAGTCTCTGAATGCAGGGAGGCCCTGTGGAGCTTCTGTTTTCAGGGTGGCACTTGTCAGTGTGATTCAAAGAAGAACCAAGTGATGAGGGCATTACCATCACAGTGATGTGGTCTGACTACCAAAGCAAAAATCAAAACCCAAGCATAATCCCAGCTCCCTTTCCACTCTACATTCAAGACAATTTTGCCAGCTGCTGCTGCCTTTGCTATCTGCCCTTTTCATCACAGCACATGACGTGTCAGGTAGATTTCATGTGTCTTCTTTCACTCTGTTTTTGATGGCCTTGCCATCCTCCCTTTACCCTTTTGATGTCCTCTTTGACAAGCCTTCAGTCCCTCTTCTCTCTTGGTGCCACAGACCAATGAGCTGGTGAGACTAATTCATGCTACAGTGTGAGTGACTTATGTTTTGGTTTAAAATGTGAATATCTCTGTGAAGGGCAAATAGTAACCCAAAGGTATGAATCTAATGGTAACAATATAATTTTCAGAAACAGGGACTTGGGAGGGTATGTTAAAACATTTTAATCAAATAAGATTAATCTTTTAGGTTTGTGCTGGGACTATTATTTCTACCCAATAAAGAAGAATGGGCATCTTGGTTCAGACACACCCCATGAAATTTCTTCAGAACTTCAGTGACGCCAGCCAGAGAGGGTCTGTGTTTTTCTTCAACTTCAGTTGGAGGAAATGGTTCTCAAGTAAAGAGTTAGGTGCCCCAAGTTTCTACACCATTGATTCTATCCTCTTGAGCCCTGCTCTCTCACTTCTGAAACTTGTAGCTTCCATATTCATATGATTCCTCTCCATGTGCATGGAGACTCCATATTCAGAATTCCAGGATGCTTTGCTGAATCTCTTTTAAGCTCTTCACACAGAAGTAAGTGGAAATCTCTTGGCATACATATGATATTGCTCTCCCCAAGGACTGTGAGCTTCTTTCCTACTTCAAAACTTTTTATCACTCATCGCTTTACCTCTAGTGATTCTTTGCTTTGGCTGATCATGGGATGATCAGTACAATTTCTTTTCTTCTGCTGTAGAGGGATGCAAACGGATGACTGCAATATGGAAAGTTGAGTGAGATTTTGTTGGGGATCATCCCTCCAGCCTTCCTCACAGCTATACTGTCATATTCATCAGGTCCTTCTGGGAGATTAGGATGAAAAAGTCACCATTTGTACCTTTAAGGATCTCACAATGTCAGTTAAACATAGATATAAGAGGGGGGAATGTTGAGCACATGGTTTTCTTTTGTCCATGTGAATGGTCACATCTGGGATTCGCCAACTCTGATGAGGTTGACACCTGAGGTTTGAGGAGCTCCCATGCCCCTGCTTCACAATGTCAAGTATAAGCCTGACATCTGGGATGTCAGCAGCCTTCCTATAGACTGACAGAGAAGCTCTGATAACCAGGAGTAGTCTAGAAGAGAATTCTACTCCTTCTTCCTCCCCTCGGGATAGTTGGGTAATTTATATGGGATTGAAATGCTTTGTGGAGGGCATGATAATATAGGAGGCATGGAGCCCAGGAGGGTGATCGTCCTCCTGGATGATCTTGGAAAAGATCATTGGAAAATCTTCTCCAATGGAGCATCTACTGATCCCAAATGGCATTAGTGCCTTCTATAAAACACAGGACAAGAGGATGACCTTAGATCATACTGGGATACCAAAAATACAAAATTTCTGATGAAATTTCAATTTTGGAGACCTCAGCTGCCAATGAAAGAAAATAGATCTCCATTTGCCAGCATCTAGCTCATGCTCACCCGCAGTCAATCCTCCTCTACACTAGATTAAACTCCTCCACCTTCACAGATTGTGCTCACACTGAGCTTCTACTCAAGCCACTGCAGCCCAAGGGACAGTGGCCTGATGGTCACACTGCAGGTGGCCACTCTCTCTGATCCAATCCTGTACCTCCCTTTTTCATTTCTCACAAGGATGGCATCTTAGCGAACAATTTTGGACATTCGAGACCTGGCAGTGGCCCCTTGGACTCCATTTGCATTGTCCTGGCCTTCTGTCCAATTTCCTGGGCTGCTACTCCACGTACCAAGCTTTTGACCTCTAACTACCTCCCACATTTTGCTCCACCTCAGAGTTCTCAAATATTCTACTCTTCCAGATTTTGACCTTGGGTGGTCTTACCCCTAAATGAACAATCCCACTCAAAATGACAATGGTTGCTCCACTGGATTTGCACCAGACTCTTAAATGGTAAAATCCCATTTAACAGGGGGGTTTCCCACCTACTCCCTCCAGTTTGCGAGCCCCAGAAGCAGGTATTGGTCCACAGTCTCCTGAGGAGGAGGAGGGACTCGGGTGCTCTCTGTGTCTTCTGCCCAGAGCCGTGTCCTGTGTCTGTGGTGCTTACATTGACAGACCACAAAGCAGCAGAGGCTTGGCTCACAGCCCAACCAAATCCAGAGGAGAGTCCTTCATCAAACAGCTGGGAGGCTGATCTTTTATCACTCTAGCAACTGATGCCCCCTTCACTGCAGAATCAAGGGAAATGATATCAATTAAAACTGAACTTGTTCTGAAAAGAGATGGAATCCTGGGCCATTGTAAATTTGTGTCCTCTAGGTCAGGTCTTTGAGAAGAAACTAACTATCTTTGAGGAGGTTCTAGGAGCTGTCATCAGAAAAGATAGATGAATCTTCATCCCTGGTTCTGAGGGTCATACCTTTGCCAGTCAACTCCCTGCCTGATAAGATCTATTTAAAAGAGGGAAGAAATATTCTCTTTGGTCTGTATCTGAGTCAAACTGGGCTCTATAGCAGGTAAAGAAAGAACTAGAATGCAATTTGGGCGTCTTTCACTGAGGAGAGCATGTATCTTCAGACAGGAAATTACCCTGGTGATTGATGTCTAGCAAATGCAATTAAGCCCCTGTTAAGTGTTCTCCAAGGGGCGCCCTTGCAGTGTGGCGTTCTGAGTTTGGTGATCACTTAACGACCACACACCCGAGGCCTCCTGGTAATGAAGCATTTATCTCTGTCAGGTTTCGGTCACCAGAACTTCCCATTTCCTTTCAGACAAAGACAGGCAGTGGGCAAAGAGAGAGGAGTAGCGGGTGTAACAGGGAAGGGACAGAGAGTATGCTGGGAGGAGGACCTTCCAGAATAATGATGACCAGGTTGGCCAAGGCCACTTCGTGAATTCCAAGGTGAGGTCCGAGCATGAGATTTGGTGTATGGGGGTATTTTCAATAGAATTTCAATAAAGACATTCTATAATATTTGTTAATTCACCTCATGCTTAGAAACTAATTCCTTAGTTCTACCTCAGTGGCTTTGAAAGGATAAAGTGAAGGTATTTACACCCTAGTTTGGAAGGTCAAACAAACCCCATAAATTTCCAGGCAACAGTGGAGAGTTCAGTCACACATGAACACAAGAAAGAGTCCATCCAATACTGGCCATTCCAGGGAGACCATGGCTGGCTGGCTCCTGTCCCACTCAAAAGCTAGTGACCTTGAGCAAGTTATTTAACTTCTTTATTTCTTAGTTTCTTGACTGTAAAATAGGGATGGGACCAGCATGTCCATCATAAGTTCTCAGGGAAAATTCAGTAGGGCAATGCACAGATTGCCCAGGGCCTACACCAGGGCAAGGGAGCACACCTGTCCCTTTTCTTTTCTCCTAAGTCAAGGCTTCTTAACCACCCTTAGGTCATAGATCCCTTCGGAGCAAATGAACTACTTCTCAGAATAATGGGATAAAAGCATAAAATAAAATACAGAGGACCACAAGGAAAACTGCATTTTTATTGAAATGCAGTTATCAAAATACCCAAAAAAATAACTTGGGGTATAGTAATATATGC
This sequence comes from Galemys pyrenaicus, assembly GCA_019455555.1. Taxonomy (NCBI): domain Eukaryota; kingdom Metazoa; phylum Chordata; class Mammalia; order Eulipotyphla; family Talpidae; genus Galemys; species Galemys pyrenaicus. The sequence continues at coordinate 447,131 of JAGFMF010011697.1, forward strand.
GCTTCTTTATTAACACAGTAAATAACCAGATCTCTTGGAAAATCAAATAACTACTGTAATTTTGAAGTAGTAATAAGCTTAAACAATATTTCAATAAATCTGCAACAATTGTAATGAGATATTAAAATATCTGTGATTTCTACTGGTGGCAAAATTACAGCTGCTGCTACTATGACATGTTGCCTGCATTCAAAATTAGAGGTATCACTAAATTTTTTTAAGAGGTTGATGAACATAAAGATGTCATTCCCCACCCCCCAATCTACATTCATAGACTCTCTGGGGACCCCAGGCAAAGAACCGTTACTATGAGGCTTTATAAAATAAGTTATAACCACACTTTCTAAATTTTTAAAATAAGATTTATCCTCTTGTTACTAAAGCAAGATATAAGCACAGTCAAAAAGTTAAGGAATATAGATGAAGTAGAAGAAGACAAAGGAAATTTAAAGCATGATTCAGAGAAAAATACTGCAAACACTTGACGTAGCTGTTTGACTTTTAAGACCTGAAGATGGTTGGGAATTCGTTTGTCACGCACTGAATCTGCTCCTTTTAAGATTCTTGGATTGCAGTTTCACTCGGAATAATGTCAGATACAAGGAATGCTCACTAAAGGACCAGTTCAAACCCTCCACACACATGGACGGGAAACCCCACAAAGACTGGTCATGGAAAGGACTAGTCTTTACAGCACAGCCACCCAAGGGCAGGGAAAGGTGTTAAGAAACAGAGTTAGGGGGACCCACATGAGACAAACTAGACTCTTCCAGCCCCACTAAGAGGAGGGTAAATTGAGGTGATCACAAATCTCTTGCTAGACCTGATGAATCATCTGAAGTTGGAATGGACATTTGTGAATAGTGGAGATTACCTACTCAATGAAGGATATCGATCAACTCAACTCGAAATTGCCAGGCATTCAGATAGGATCCCCGATGCATGTGGGTAGAGTTGGGGGCTCATCTGCTAGTCCATTTAGAAAGAATGGCCATGGGGTAGCACTGAATCTCGGAGGTACTGTACAGTCTACACACGTGTGGACAGAGAAAGATGACTGCACGTGGCCACACATGGCAGCTCTCTTTGTGTGAAGAGGAGGTTGGATGTAGGTTCATGTCCCAGGTTAATGCTAGAAGACTAACAAGTTGTAATGGTTTGGTATTTCCTGCAAATAACACCTGTAGAGGATCCACCATGGGTGAGCTCAGAATGCAAAGGAGGCCAACCCCCAGCTTGTTCTCACCTGATCTCCCAGAGAACTCAACCCCACGCACCCTCCAAGCACTGGTAGGTTTCTGGGTCCCCAACCTGGCTTTCCTCTTTTGTGAACATGAGGTTGTGAAGTCACCACCACCTAATTAGTCCTGCTGCATCTCCCAGTTGAAGCTTCCTGGAGACCTAGTCCAACATCACTATAGCAAGATTGGAAACACACCTCCCTTCTCTTTTCCAGCTCAGCCCATGAGCAATGTCCTTTTTGACGCCCATGCCAAACCTTTCCTGGGCAGGGAGAAGAGGGTGTTAATAAAAGATGGGCAGCAGAGCAATCAAAATGTGATGGTGTGCTTTCCTGCAGCGGTCCTGCCACCGGGAGGGACACACCCTCTTCCTCTAAACCTAGTTAGATTACAGCCCAGATAAGAAGCCAGCTAAGCTCCTGAGTGCAAGCCACCGCCACATTTCAAAATGTTTTTAATAAAACAATGTGGAAAGGGCAGTCTGTTCATTTTGATTCTCCACTGGGTCATTCAATTAAACCTGAGATTCTAGGAAAACTTGAACCACCCTGTCCATATTTTCCATTAGTAATAATGACAAAAGATAATTATTGAGCCTGTCTGTCAGATAGTCCAGACACCGGTACCTCCACTTAATTAATTGCTAATTAAGATATGAAAGAACTGCAGTGTCTCTCACACATCTTGACTTTATTAAGTCTCAGTAAATCTTCCTCAGGGAAAAGGAAGCCTAAATTACCAAGGCTGAGCTTCTCCTTTGGTCTGGAAACTGTGGGTAGAAGGTGAGAGGCAGAAGAGAGATGGTGGTGTCCAAACATGGATGAGATCGCCAACCGTTGCCCAAATCTCCCATCAAGATGACTAAGTCCAATTTGTTGGCCACTCACAACCTGACACATGGTTAAGTAACTGACCACTGTGAGGGCTGAAGGGAAAAATGAGCCAACAATACATTCTTGTCAACAATACAACAGCAATACAATACATAGCTTTGGGCGGAGCTGATGAGCATCCTTGGCTCTTCCTGGGACATTTTCAACAATTTGCACTAAATAAGCCCAAGTCATCCAAGTGAATAAAATTCATTACTTTGTTGTTTTTTTTTTTTAAAGATTTATTTATTTATGCATACAAGCACTGGGGTACAGGCCAGAGGTGTGGGGAGGTGGGGGATGGATGGTGGTGAGAGGATTCACCACAGACAGCGGGGAGCAGAACAGGCAAATCAACGGAAACACACTGCTGAGGGGAGCAGTGGGCACAGCAGGAGAGGTCTCCCTGTGCCATGTGGGTTCCCTCCCTGGCCGGCAGCAGGGATCGAACTCGTGCTGCAGTGGCTGCGGTCCGCCTCACAGTGCGTTGCTCAACCCACTGTGCCACCAGGGAGGCCCAAAATTCATTACTCTGAATTGCAAAAGGTACCGTTACTGGGAGGTAGGCCCTCCCTGCTAGTTTGGGGTGCTGTGTCTCACCTGGCCTGGGGATGTCTTTCTTCTGTGCATGATTCACCAAGCAAAGAGCGATAAAAACAGGGCTTTAGAGAGCTGTGTGTGGAGTCTACAGGACCTCCTAAGAGGCACTCCCCAGTTTTTAAGTTCCTCAGATCCTGCCCAGGCAGTTGGGCAGGGAGACCAGGTCCAAGCCCAGCGCCTCAGCTTCCTGAACTCACTTTCAGTATAAGAGGATCAGCATTTGATGAGGAAAGGAAGCAGAATGCACATTTTCTGGACATAGCTCATAAGAAAACTTTTTTGCCAATGATGAACAGTTCTAAGTTGACCCCATAAAATGGAGACAAAAGAAATGTTGAGCACTGGGAGGGGCGGGGCAGTGAATGAGTGGGTTGCAAGAGAGGGCAGAGGACACGTCAGCTGGTGGGGAGACAGGTCGCCATGCTTTGCAGTCCTGGGTGTGGTTCTATGGCTCCACAGCCTCCTCCTTGGGTCCATGCGGAAGTGTGTAGGCTGAAAGGAGCACAGCCCTGCACTTATCTATCTCTGCTAATGCTTTGCCTCTGGATCTTCTTACCACAGGAATACTTGCTCACATTGTAACACAGCAGCGTCAATTTCTGTTCTAATAAGCCTTTGCTTTGTCACCGCTTATGTGAAAATCTGCTCCAAGATAAAGTCTTTGTGTGATCTCTTCAGGGCTGTATGCCTTGTTAATTAAATTAAATGGATCTATTAGTGAGGTAATGCATATTATATCACAGGTCCAGTGGATCAGCTTCATTATGAGTTTCATTCTAACAGAGCAAGAGTGGTTGTGGTTTCAGGAGTCTCAGCACACACTTGCTCAATTTCAATGTGGTTATTGCTCAGCCCACAGTTTGAAATAGTTAGCAGGCAGAATGAGAGGTACCTCAGAACCCCCAAACCTGCATAGTTTAAATGGGTTCTGCCATCTACCACATAAAGACAAACATACTCTTAGTGTGTAAAACCTTCAATAGAAAAGAACTTTAGTACAATTAATGTGTAACAGAAAGAAGAGAAAGAATATGATTAAAATGTTTTCAGTGAAACACCCCAAATTTCCCATCCCCTCATGGGTAAATGCCCAGCCAAACAGGGTTGGCCCAAAGCAGGGCAGCTGCGGCCCATAGCTTGTCACAAGTCTAAGGTACCTCCTGGTGGGGACCATTAAAAAAGGGTCAGAAGGGGCCAGGCAAGTTTGGAAGGAAATGAGCAAAATCAAAGTACAAATCAGACTGGGGACACCTGGTGGGGAGGGGAGGAGGAGGGTTGAGGGAAGATGGGAGCACGAGGGACTGAGGTGATGGTGCACTGGTGAGATGGTGATGGGGAATACATGGGGATTACAATTAATGGCAAGTATATGTAAATTTTAAAATATTTTAATTAAAAAAAACAAAATACAAATCAAGATAAAGGCTGCATTGTGAGCTTCCCCGCAGATGTCTTACCCACTTCTCTGTCTCTATCAAGTGTCTCTTTCTATGTCCCCCAAGCCCTTGGTACAGGTCCAAGCCCGAGAAGCAAGTGGAGCTTCTTCACATATCTATCTCTCTGCTTCATGTACCTCCTCCAGGTCTTCTCTCTTCTTCCTCTCTAGTCTTTTTGCTTCCCCTAGTTGCTCAGCTCCATCCTTCCTTAGGTGGAGGAGGGAAACTGGAACCTCCCTTTTCTATGTGGATTACACTGTTAGGAAAACTGCTCATTTTTTTTCAAGTTATTTAAATGGAAAAGAACACAAGGTTAGAACAAAGGAGCCCATGTCCTGATCTTAATCCCCTGAATAATCCTCTGTGTGCTTGGTGCACGCTTCCATAGGTGACTTCCCCGTTACACCCACCAGTCCCCAGTTTCTCTTCTTCCTGAGCAGAAACTCCTTGATGGCAGAGGCTGTCGCCTCTCTGGTATCCCCAATGCCTGAGCTCTCAGAAGGTTCTTAATAAATGATTACTGTCCATAACCAAGAAACCAAACGAGTACATTCACAATCACAGCTACGTGGATGCCGGTGGTCATCTGAGAGTGAAGAAAGAGCAAAAGTCCATACTCCATGCTGACAACCTGGGGGAAGAGGCAAATGTCACTGGTGCAGGAAGGAGAAGAGCAGAGAGAGGCAAGCAATGGAGAAAAAAATAAGGAAACAGCGCTCCAAAAGCCTAGTTAGATAATATGTTCTTCTATTTGTAAAAATATTTGTGTGTGTGCATAAATAAATTAGGGGGAAATGATAATGCTCATATGTTAGGCAAAACAAGTTGCCGAGTATTTCAGTTAAAAACTATAAACAAAGCATCTCATATATCTGTGTATATAATATAATTAGGTTTAAATGAGCACAAGGAGGGTGCATATTGCGGGTGCTGTGAGGCAACACCCCACGAAGGCTCCCAGCCCAGCTGCTGGGCATGCTGGCTGCTCTCAGCTCAGAGCTCAGTTCCTTCCAGGGAATTGCCCTCAGTCAAAGGCAGCTGCTTTGTCCAGGATTGTTGTGCCCTGGACAAAGGCACAATCACACAAAGAACGTGTGCTGCCCCTGGGGGTGGGATAGGGTCCTAACTCCTGGGTCCCTTCTCCACGGTGGACACTGCAAAACTCCCTCTGACCAATTCTGCTTCCTCTATGCCCCCATGAGTCTCCCCAGTAAACCTTCAGCATGCAGATTCTTCCCTGGGAACTTGACTTAGGACAGTGTGGGAAGATACATAACATTCATTATATAAAAGTGTTTACCACCAGAGGATGAAAAGATTGAAGGAAGGGAATGATTAGCATTTTCTGTATATTCATCTTTATGTTGATTCATTTATTACATTGAACATGTATCACTTTTATAATTTCAAGGATAGAAAATAAAGAAATTTAAAATGTAATACATGTATAGGTGCTAGTTGAATGAATGCACGACTCTGCTTAATCTAGTAAGATAAATAGATAATAAAATGAATCCTTGAAGCTACCAAGGCTTAATGAGCTAAACTGGAGGGAATTTTGCCAACATTTTTGATGACTTTTATCTTAATTGGTTCAAAAGAGATCAGTCACCTCCTTGCAGACAGGATAAGAAATAAAAAGGCCGATGGGTGAAAGCAAGAAGAAGAAGCAGTTTTAATTCCGTGGAAGGAGAGATTCTCTAATATTAGACTTTCTGCCCATAAAATAGTCTATAAATTTTGGGCAGTTTTTGTCCAGAGTACAGTGTCCAAAGGATCTGTAGTTCTTCTATTTGGTGAGCAGCCAGATTAGAACTGGAGGAGGAAATAACTGGCATTCGCCTCACCTCCAACACTTCTCGGCCACGGACACTGGCACACCCACAAATGACCATTGTCCTCCTCAGCCACACAGCCCAGAAGCCTTCCCAGCCCACTCCCAGGCAGCCGCTGCTGAAATACCTGAGAATTCATCAGCAGTGAAGTCTGTTCGCCCTTCCAGGGGCTGTCTTCTTGCTGCTATCCCAAGTTTCCATGAGGTCCTCCAGGGAAGGTTAATTTATTCAGGAACTTAGATGTACGAGACTATACCTTAGTCAAAGGTTCTTCCTTCTTTCCAGAGATACTTAATTTTTGCAAAGATGTCCCTTTCAGGCACCTACAAATGAACTCCCGAAGGCTCAGGGGCCCCTTTGTAGAAGGTTCAGAAGCGTGTGGGGGAAGCAAGCCCTGGAAGGAAGGCACGGCCGTCATCACATAGCTTTGGCTTGTGCTCACGAGCCCCTGGAAATGGTGTAGGGGGAGGCCTGGCCCAAGTTCTGCATAGGAACTCTGCTGAAAGAGGCTGACAAATTGCTCACTTGAATAGATGCCCTTGCTTCTATAGGTAGTAGTGTAACCTGAGAGCATTTCTCTTCATTGTGCATTCATTTACTTGCTGCTGAGTGCTCATTGTTCTGTGCTGGCATTGCTCTTCCATAAGAGGTAAAACATGAGCAGAGCAGAGAATCTGTCCTTGAGGAGTTTAGAATCCAGAGTGAAAAGGGCAAAATGCAGAGGCTGACAATAAGTGGTGAGCCTTGGGACACTGAGATGCACCAGGCCCCACAGATACTTAGGACACAAAAGGGACTCAGGGGGAATGGGGACTTCCTGGAGGAAGTGGCAATTTGTCATAATCAGGTCATCTAAGCAAGTTGCTACAGCCACCTTCAAAGATTTTAGGACAGATTTTCCAAAACATATTTCTGTATTTATAAACCTTTTGTAGAATTTTTACCTTATTTACCACCTTGTTGCAGAGCTATGAGAATGAATGGAAGAAAATTAATGACATAAATAAAGCTCTCTGGAATGACAGTTTTCTTTGCTTTAGATAAACTGTGCTCATCTCCAAGAGTTTTTCGAAAGGAGATGAGGCAGTTGGGATAGAAAGGGAAACTGAGGTTCCTGAATTTGAAATCATGAGCATATTTCTTTCCTCCCTTCCTCCTGTTACAGGTGGCCAGAGCCTCATAAGCGCACAGAGACCAGGTCTCTCTTGGAATTAGGATTAAAGAACATTCAGGAAAGAGCAAATCTCAAAGACACCATCAGTAAAGGTACTGTTTCCTGTGAACCTTTTACCATCCATCATTACAATGGCCAGTTTGAGGCGTTCACTGGTGACTGCATATTCCCAGGGATTTTGGACAATTTGCCACAGCAGCAACAGTCCGGGGAGCAGTCTTCCTGAAACGAGGTGGTCAAGAGCCTTAGCTCTGCTGGGCTTCTTGCCATCTCGAAGGTTTCCGCTTCTCATAAAATATTTCCGAAATGCGTTTCATGATGTGGTGGGTAATAAAAGTGTGTTACTGCTCTCGGTCCTTCCAAGAGGCTAGATTTGATTCCCACCCCGACCGCGCCTGCACAGGGCCCACATGAATCAGTGCTAAATTATTCACCAGCCTGACTCTAAAATTTCTGGAGTTCCAAAACCTCTAATAAAGTATTATGAAAAAATATCCATCTCTTTATCTCTATCCATAACTATTTATATGGCTAGAGGAAAACCTGTCGTTTTATTTCTCTTAATTTAAAAGCTTTCCTAATTCCTTTTTCATACCACATATATATGCCTAAAGAATTTTCTGGTTGAAATAATAACCTCTGAAAAATTGTCCACAGGAGAAGGCTCTCAGGATTCAGAGGGTTGACAGGTACAGTGAATATCTCGCTCCCTTAATAACATCGCCTGGCACTCAAACTTGATATGTTCAATTGGGAACTTATCAGACAGGTGTGGCTCATTTTTATTGTACAAAACAATGATAATATACCTGCCAGCCTTCTCTCTCTGTTTATACAATTGCTAAAGTATGTTTGGGAAAACTCACTTCCTTCCTCAAACTCATCATGCACTTCTGTCTGATGAGACCAGTCTCTTTTAAAGTTCATCACTCGAATCAACCCAGACTGCTCCCAGTGTCACTTGGGGACACAGGACTTCAAAGTAGAGCAGCCCATTTGAAATGCTTCTGAACATACGAACTCCCAAGAGGTATCATTGCTTACGTTGGCTATCAGTCATTCACACTTAAGAGTGAGTTGGGTCAGTTAGTGCTTCCAGGTGAACAGCTGGTGGAGATCAAGTTCTCAGCACCCAAGCAGAACTGGGGCAGTGTGGATATTCTTGGTAACAACTAATGGTAATTCTCACAAGAGTTTCACTGGAAATATATTAAGATGGAAATACTTTTACATACAAGCTGTCTGCTCAGAGTAAGTGCTTATAGACTTAAATGAATATTTCACAAATCACTTGCAGAGAAAGATCAAACTCCTGGTCCTCACAGTCCCTCCAAGAAACTTTTGGTTTCTAAACTGACTGAATAATATAGGTTCAAAGGGGGTATGAGATTTGCTGTGCTGTCTCCCCCTTTACAGTGACATTGATAAATATTTAACAAATACTGGCTTAAATGTGAGAAAGTATTCACTTGCCAGGGCACCAACATATTTCATCATGAGGATTTTTACTGGGGGGCAGAAGGGGTGATTGGAAGGACAAAGGCAGCAACCTCAGTAAGAGTCCTGGGGAGCCCCAGAAGTCAACCTGCAGATGACAGGAAGTGTAGAGGGTTTACTAATGAAGACAAACATGACATCCTACCTGGAGTTGGCTTTACTCAGCAACCAGGACCTTCACCTGTCTGATCTGTGCAATTAGTCTGCAGGCTGAATCAGAGGATGCTTATGAAAAGCAAGGACAAAACAGGGCTTTATTTTTAAAATTTATACATACATATATATTTTTTTACATCATTGTTCATTTTTGTGCAATGTATGTATGCTTTCTCTTTTCAGGTGTAGTTCCCATAAATCCCCACCACCAATTCACCCATGAACCATCACTATAGTACACTCCCTTGTGCTTTTCTCTCCCCTATTTTGATCATCTACCTACCCCCCTCCCACCAGAAGCTCCCTGGTTTATTGTTTCCTGCTTATTTTGTTTCTATTTATTTATTTTTTTCCTGATCCTTTATGTTTAGAGCAGAGCCTCGGGATAATTCCTGTCATATTGTGATTTATATATAAAATTAGTCTTCATTTTCTGGCCCAGAATTCTTAGAACCATTGGAATTTCCTAAAGAGATAAAGGTATCTGAATATTCAAACTCACCTGTGTTTATATTAATAAGGAAGATTTGGGGAAGCACCTAAGGGATGGGGGGAGGGGACCAGTTGACAAGGGAACCAACCAAGGGATTAAATGAGTTTGAAACCTCAGCCCCTCCACTCCCCTCCTACCCTATGGGAAAAGGAGAAGGGTTGGAGACTGAGTTCGGTCATCACTGGCTGGTCGATGGTTATTATCAATAATGCCTACATCATGAAACTTATGTAAAAATCCACCAATTCAGTTTCAGAGAGCTTCCAGATTAGGAAATGCAAACATATACACATGTTCCCATGCTCAGCCCCACACTTCATGGGGACAGATATCCTTTTGTTAGCATCTCACCCTGTGTATCTTTTCAGCTGATTGTGACTTATGTCCTTTAATCTCCTTTGTAGTCAGCCAGTAATCTAATGAGTACATTGGTTTTTTGAGTTTTGCAAGCTACTCTAGAAAGTTAATTGAACCCAAGAAGGGGATCATTGAACGTCTGATTTATATAGCCAGTTGGTCAGAAGCACAGTAACAACCTAGATTTGCGATTGACATCTGAAGTGGGGGAGGGAGGTACAGGCATTTGGGACTGAGTGTGCTTAATGTGCAGAGCCTGATGCTGTCTCCCAGTAGGCAGTGTGAGAACTGAGTTGAATGGTAGGACCCCCAGGTTGTGTCCAAGAATTGCTTGGAGCCAGGGTGATTGTGGGGGTACCCACACATTAGAATAGGCGCTTGAATCAGACTCATTATCCCAAACCACATCAGAACCATAAACATACCAGTACTAAACTCCACTTCAGTCTAGGACAGAGTTCCTGGGCGAAGGGAGAGTTACACCAAAGCTGGAGGTTAGGAGGCCACCTTGAAGCCAGCTAACAACTGTCAGTAGATCCAGGTAGGGAAAAGGGAGCCTGCTGGCCCTCAGCAGGATAGAACCTCTCTGAAGTCTACAGGATGCAATCTCAGAGGAAATCTTCAGAAATGCCAGCTGCCCTGTTGATGATATGTCAAAGCCACCTCTGGGGCCAGAGTTGAAATCCTCTTTCCCTGACAACCTTGCTTGTCACATGTGGCCGATTGGCTTCCCAAGAGAGGTGAATTGTCTAGATTAGTCCTTTCCCCACGAGCTTATAAATAGCTGCTCCCCAGCGTGGTTTGGTGTTGGAACTACAGAAGTCACCACCTAGGAAGACATGTCTACCTCATTGCTCTTTCACAGTTCAGAGGTGTATCACAAGCCTGGTCTGTGCTGCCTCATTCAGCTTGCTTCCAACCCGCCTTCATTCCCCATGCATTTGAAAGCAGCTTATTTTAAAAGCTGATTAGATGAGCCCTTAATAACATTAGAATTTAAATGGCCCCAGATAGGCTTTCAGCTTCTTGCCAAATTGAGATAAATGTGATATTTGGGGAGCTGAGCTCCCAGCTTCGTAGTTGCTCTGGCCCATGGACAGGTTTTGAAGCACTGTCTCCCCCGTTTTTTTGTTTTGTTTTTGGTTTTTTGCAGCCGGAAACTAGGTTTGTGTGTGTATATAGGATCTAGAGGTCTAGGACTCCATGTGTTTCTGTGATTGTACATTTTCCAGGAATGATAAGTTGGGGCCAAAGGGTGCAGGACAGAACTATCATATATGCATGATAATCTATGGGAAAACTCTCTGTACTCCCACTCTCTCTAGTAACTTTCAACTCCAGGTATCACACCTTTATTGAGCAACTACTATTTAGTCTTTAATGCAATATTAATGTAGTTAATACCCAACTTGTGCTCAGAATGATATAAATGGCCAGTAGTATGAATGTTTCATCTTGACTGACATATTCAGCTCCCTCTATAATTCAGATGGGGTCAGTGTTGGGAAGGGGAAACATACTATCAATGTAAATAAATAGAGATAAATGGAGTCAAGTTCAAATTATCAAAAGTTGAGTTTATTCAGGAAAGCAGAAGATGTGTAATTTTGGAAATGCCTGTGGAGGTCTGTATAGATGAGTCTGTGGAGGGTAAGCATCAATCTGTATTTGGAGGGTAAGTGTTGATCTGTATTTATGGGCAAGATGTGCAAAGAGGGAAAAGTCCCATCCAGAGTCCAAGCACAGTATAGAAAGGCTTGAGAATAGAGAGACTTCTGGGTTGGATGTTCATTGGTGAGAAGCTAAATCTAAGTTTTCTCTATCTAAGCGTCTCTTAAGTTTTGTTCTTTTGAGAGATTCCCCATTTCATATCCTCTCGTTCCATTTTATATGGAAGTCATCACACAAAAATTGTCAAGAAATAGAGATATGACTGCCATCCAATATAATTCTCTTCTATAGTTTTTAGAAGAAGTTAAAAACAAAGTGGGAGGGGTGAAGCTGGATGATAGCCAAAGGTGAAGATAAATGGATGGTTCAACACTGAGGTGAATATATTCTTACAAACCCAAACCTTGAGTTGCTTCTCTCTCTTCTCCATCTTTCTCCAAGTAAGCCAGATTCCTGGGCGTCCTTAACAATTAAAACTTGAAACTCCTCAAAGGATGGCTTGCCCTTTGGGTGGGACTGGTCATAAAAGAAATGCTCCTGAATGTAAGCTTCCCTCTGGAACGCTCACCAAACATTAGCTGATTTGCCTTTCAGAAACCTAACCTTCAGCTTAAACTTACATACATTTGTGTTCCGTCAGGAAAAGACCATCATTCTCCCATGTTTTCCTGAAGGAAAGCTATGAATTCTGAGGAGGGTATCATGCTAAGTGAAATAGGTCAGAGAGACGATATCATATGATTTTACTCACACGTGGGAGATAAACACGTGTTTCTTAGATTATGAAAACAGAATGGTGATCAGAGCAGAAAGGGCCTGGGTATGAATACTGGGTGAAGGGGTCAGTCTTACCATGAGAATGGGAACTAGATTCTGGTGATGCTCATGATGCAGTGTATGCAGATGTCAAGTGTCTGTACACCTAAAACTTGCATAATACAAATCAATGTACTTCAACATTGGTTTTATTTTTTTTAATTCCAAGGAGGTCAGCTAAGAGAGGAAGGGGGAGAACTGGGGCTTAACCCACCTCTAATGCTCTGGACCTGGATACAAAATGCACCCACCTTCAGAGACAAACCTTGAGGGGGTTTCAGAAGGAAAATGCTTCTAATCTATTTAAACTCTGATTTGAATGTATTAAAACTGAACTACTATTTGAGTGTGAATTACTGCTTAGGCAACTTCATAAAAACAAGGTTAAGGAAGATCAGGAAAACATGGCTCCAGAGTTGAGTGTTTGATCCGACCCCAAACATCCTGTTTCCAACAGGCCTGGGCTCTACTACCGCTCCACACGGAGGGGAGAGAAGAGTCTTTCACAGAGCCTCGAATCTCAGCTGGCAGCCTTAGCAAATTAAGTGCCCTATTCAATCGTGAAGAGACCCTTGCTCATTAAAATTACAGTACTTTGAGTAGTTGTGTTTTCTTTCAACATCTTGCATTTTACATAGGAAAAATAGACAAACATATTTGCTTAACTAAGGGATACATTCTGACAGATGCATCATTAGAAGAGATCACTTTTGTGTAAATGTCACAGAGTGCACACAGACCTGGATGTATGGCCTCCTACACAGCCAGGTCACAGGGCACCACCCGTGGGGACCACCATTGGATATGTGGTCCAGTCTGAAACGTGGTTAAGTGATGCAAGACTGTACAGGTGTAGGAGTGTCTCCTGGCAGTGTATAGCTCTTCTTTGCTAAGCCTGGTGCCATACAGTTTGCTTAGTTGTCCTCCTTCCCTTTTCAGAATGAATCTACATCATCATCCTCCCTAACTCACCTTGTCCTGTCTCTGGGGAAAAAATGTCTCTCCTCCTGGCCAAGACTAGCTCTTCCACTCAAGTCTCCAGATCTTTCCTACCTACTATCTCCTCTAGACATGATTTTTCCATGGATTTTCTCATTCATACTTCCTTCTACTTTCTATAAATTCTTTCCCTTCTACTTATAAACATGTCTTAGTCTCCCTTCAAACAAACAGATAAAAACAGGTTTCCCTTTAATTGTGACTCTTTTATCCCAAATTCCATCAAAGAATATTCAACATTCACTTCTCACCATGGATTCATGCCTTAATCCCATAGAAAATGGTGCATTCTACCATCCAATTTAAGTAACATTTAAGTCAGCAAACACGCATGAACCACACACTAGGAGCTGAGCTGTGCCTAAACTGAATCCTGACAACAGGGGGCACTCCTTTGTAAGGCAAGCAAGCATGGCTCCGCCCCCCCCCCCCCCAAATTACAAAGTGTGTGATAGGTGATATGATGGGGCTGTGCATTGCAGAGACACTGGATGGGAATCATCANCCCCCCCCCCCCCCCAAATTACAAAGTGTGTGATAGGTGATATGATGGGGCTGTGCATTGCAGAGACACTGGATGGGAATCATCAGACTTGCATTGTCCCAGGAATTCTCCAGACAAATGGGAAACCCAGGAAGGGAAAGGAGAGAAGACAGGAGGGAGCCAGTCCAGGTGGAAGGGACATGGTGGGTGAGTGGAGTCTCAGGGCAGCAATGACATGGAGATGGCACTGTGTATGTGGCGGTAAGACAGGAGTGTTGAGGCAATGGAGGATAGTCTTCAAGCGAAAGATTCCAGGAAATTTAGTTCTTTCAGACAATGGAAGGTCAACCCAGGGAGTGACATAATAAGATTGCTTTTTAGAAAGATATTTGCGAAAAAACAGCTATTTGAGGGGGTAGGGGATCACATAGGACCCTGTTTTAATATCCCAGAGAAGAGGACATAGAGATCTGACCCAAAGAAATGACTCTGGAATTGAAGAAGAAGGAACGCTGGTGTACTCTACTCTTTCTTCCATGAAGTCCTTCTTGGACTCACCCAAACAGATCTTTTCTCTGCCTGTCAGAACATCTATGGTGTTTTCTTGTACTTGCTCAACTTGGTTACAGTCATTTGTGTATTTCTCTGATGTTCTTTATCAGATTGATTCTTTGTCTCCCTGTCTTCAAATTACATACCTTGTTCATAACAAGAGCTGAAGAAAAGATTATTTAGTTGCATTGAATTTTCAAGAGTTTCAAACCATGAATAATTGAGGAATCAGCCATGTATAAGTGCTCATCATTTACATAATTTTGTAAACAAGCTGATAAAAAAATTGTATTTTCCCTATTATTTTTATTATCCCAGAATACTCCGCTATTTTCTCAGGTCCCCAGAAGGAAGAGTAAACAAGTATTTTCTAGCACACACCAGTGGCAGAGATGCTGCTTGCTCTCACCTCCCCAGGCAAGGGAAGCGATAGATAGGCGGGAATAGATGATTGCACTGATTGAATATGAAAGCCATGTACAAATATTGAGAAATAAACTGTCTGAAGAGACAGAGCACACTGCATGATGGGACCCACGCACAGAGTCCCGAAGGTCAGTGTGCAGATACAAATTGATTAAGCTAAGTACTTACTGAAATTGCTTTCCAACATACTGATGAGAATTGATCCTAAGTAGGACCCATAGTTAGAGTGAAAATGCTCTGTCAAGGTACCCTCTGGTATGCCATCAAAGCAATCATAGCATTCCCCTGCATGACAGTTTATACAGTATAGTTAACAAATAGATTATAAGGAGTTAACCAGCACTTATATTTCCATGATTGTGTTTCTTTATGTATGGACCCGATTGACCCCAGGATAAAGTTTTAATGGTGGCGTCTTTTTACAGCCCTGAGGTTAAAGCCCTCTCCTTCTCTCTCTCATGCCAAACCTAAGGATTTTGATAGGCCATGAGTCCCGTCCAGTGTGGTGACCAAGTTGTTACTCTTAAGCATAGTCCCCAGCTCCCAGGAGACCCAAAATCAGAAATTAAACCCAGACTATATCCAACTTGCTTATGCAGTAGGGAGAGTGTACCAGCCTGCAGCACTAAGGCATCGGGGAAGGAAAAAGGAAGTGAAATGGGAGGGATCAAAGGCAAGGCCAGCAGATAAGAGGGAAATAAGAGAAAGGAGCAGAAATCCTAATCAGCAAGAACTTTCTAGAGTAATTTTTGAATGCCAAATACAGATGAAGCATCATGGGCCACACAAAAGGAGTATATATCACTGTCCCTGCTCTAAGAGGGAGTCAGTCAAAGAGTAATTTTAAGCCCAGGAAACAAAACCCCAGGGCAGAACAGAGTGAAGAGTGAAGTGCTGTGTTGCATTGCTGAGCTGGAGTGGTGTTGTAGGTGCAGGGAAGGGGCGCACCGGAGTGGTGCTGTTGGTGTAGGGGAGAGGCGCACGCAGGGGAGAAGAGCTCATAGACACAGGGTGGAGCTGAGCCTTGGAAGTAGGGATAATATAAAGCCAGGAAAACAAAGTGAACATGGCGTCTCATGAAAAAAGTGAAGCTGAAAGAAAGGGAGAGACAGCACAGGAAGGGGACTGTGGTGGTGACGGCACACAGCCACCACAGCTGTCCCTTGCTGCTGGACACCAGTGCCCACCCTGGGCTTCCTGGGCCAATGACCACCAGTTTAGAGACTGAAAATTTTCCTGTGTTTGCAGCAGTCTCTGTGGAACTGGACCAGCGCCAGCCCATTTTTATGGACTCAAAACTACAAAGGGAAACATCTTTCTCTGGTGTTTGCTGGAGAGGAATTTTGCATACACTGAAAGCTTCAAGCACTTCAGACTGATCTTTGACAATTGAATTCTCATACATATTATACATATTACCAACAATTGGGTGTAAAGAACCCATAGCAACTTCACAACGGATGAGATGGCTTCATTAGCTGAAGGTTTCAGGGGTCTCTGAGAAACGGAGAGATTGGTAAATGAGGGATAATTTATTAGATGCATTTCAAGTGGGTTTCACAGAGAGATCAGGACATTGCCCACAAAGTGTATTTTGATTGGCACTGTGAAATCTCCCTACCCCCAAAATTACTCCCCACCGCTTTCATACCCCCTCTCTAATTTTAAGGCAAAAAAAAGTACCTGGTCCTGCCATATTTTCTGAGATTCTGCCATTTGTGACACACTCCGGTGAAGGTATCGTTTCTACCCTTGTCCCTTCTAAGAGGCTGCCATCCCCAGAGAAGGGCATTTATCCACACTAGAATGCTAATTATCTTATTAGATCATATTCTGTTTAACAGTTACCGGGAGAGAAATGCAGAGGAGAAACAATGGCAAGAAGAGAGGGGAAATAACTTTAAAACAGGGGGTCCTGCTAGGATCGAAGGGGGTCTCCAGTGCTGATGGTGGGCAGTATGGATAGCTGTGAGCAGGAGGGAAAAAGGAGAGACAGACAGAGAAAGAGAGAGAATTAGATGTAACAGATAGAATCACACTTTGTCTTTGGGCTAGAGTCACCCTGAGAATTGTTAGCTCTGGTATTAAAATTGGGTGTACCTAAGTGCTACCTGAGATGTCTGTATTGCCTAAGACAGAAGGAGGAAGAAGAATGAGGACAAGACAAGCAGAGAGAGCTATTTGTCAGGCCAGATCAGAGGCTAAATGTATGTGAGTGCCGCTAAGTCCAGTCCAGTTACAACAAAACCACAAGTCTGCCATTAGATGCAGAGAAGAAAATGACCAGAGAGCACCCCAGTGCAGAACAATTGTGGCCACAGGCCAAGGGAGCGCTACACTTCCCGCTGAGTCAGCAGAGAACAATGAAGCTGGGAAATGATTTAAGAACTATGATGATGAAATAAGAATTCTGATAATCCAACACCAGGAACACAGACCTTCAAATGTTCATTCTAGAAATTTAAAGATGATTCTAGTCCAATCCTTATCTTCTAGTTAGGAGAAAATGGAGCTGTGGGAAGAGTTAGGATTTGATGATTACGTTTTCACTGCTCAGGTCTGTTTTATCATTTTATTTATTCTTTCCCAAAACCAATATTAGGCATTGTTTTTATGTCCATTCTACAGATAGGAAAATTGAAAGACAGAAAAGCTAAATAATTTGTCCCAATCAAGCAACTTAATAAGTGGCAGTGGGGGATTTGAACCCAGGCAGTCTGTAATTACCTGTAAATACCAGTCTGCAGGATTTGTCTGAGTTCACAGCCACACACGAGTAAGTAAGAGTTCACAGCCAGACACGAGGAAGTAGAAGCTGCCTTTTGTCATATGAACCTTCGCACAGTCAGATTAGACTGTAAATATCCCTAGTGCAATGATGCTTGCTTGTTAAAGGAAAGGCTGCAACAGATTTGGTAACAAAGATGCCCCAAGTCCCTTGTGGGAGCTGAGGGCTGTTATGGAAGGGAGCAGGGCACCATGGAGGATAGCCTATCTCTTCTTAATCAAGGAGCAGTAATGGAGTTATAATGGAGCCACTGCCATTGAAGCATGATAATTATTGAGATAATGGCCCCAAAAGGGAAGAGTAATGTTTCTCTCCTTGCAGAGGAGGAGTTTGTGGTAATGAAATCGTAAAGAGTGTATTGATGAGGTTTTGATAGTGATCAATGCCACAGCCTGTGAGTGTAAAGATAAAGAGAGAATGGAGGTACAGTCTGTCCTTCCATCAACCATGCTTTCTAAATGCTAACTTTGTCTAGCTGCTAGGTGCTCTTGCAAAGGAAATGTGTCTAGTCTACCATGTACTTACCGTCAAATGGAGAAAATAGAATGATGGTTAAAAAGTTGCCTCCTTCAAACACACATATACTACATGATCAAAAATGCAAGTAAGCCAGTTATACTAATATGGCCTTGAACTGTTCTAACAAAAAAGTATAAGTAGGATTCTGCGAGTCAGAGATGCAACTGTGACAGAAGGCATGTAGATGAGAGGCTGGCATCATTACAATGAGGGTTATTGCTGTTTGACTGTTACAGAAAGAGAAATAATGATGGAGCAGTGAGCTGTAAATAAGAGTGACAATGGCAATAGCGAAATCAGCATGGAAAGTGGCAGATCTTTTGTAGTTAGCATTATCATGGGTGACTTGATGAAGGGAAAGAAGGGGCTTCTAACATTAATGGCGATGTTGGCGTACATGTCTAGTGTGTGATAGGGATGCCTGTAACTTCATCAAAGGTGGCCGGGGTCTTACATTGCAGAAGAGTGGATAAAGACGTTGAAATTGTTATGGGAACAATTATGATTGTAACCAAGGTAATAATAAAGATAATGGACCTGTAATTGAAAAGCCGCTGGCTGTAAAGGAGAAGGTGAGGGCAACTGAAATGCAGAGGGGGTGATAAGGGAGGTAATGGTGATGATGTGAAAGCTAATGGAGTTATAATGTAGATGACGCTAAGGGTAATGGAGTTATAATGAGGTGATGACTAGAGACTGGGGGAAAAAAGATGATCACCTTAATGGAAACAAGAGGGACTGTGTGATATAGGTGAGGATTGTATGCAGAACATTCATCATGACAGCTGGAGCTGTGGGTGACCAGGAAAGTAATGAACAGCTACACCCATAGTTCTCATTACAGGAGGAGTTCTAATGGACCCTAGAATAAGATAATGATGTTAATGGAAGAGACGATGACTGCCATGAAAATCAGGAGCCTTGTGATGGTATTTACAACTATCTAGGGGGAGAGAAGAGAAGAGGAATGTCGGTGGGATTGAGGGTAGACAGACCCATGCAGACACTTTTATATGTCCCAAGTCTGAGGTCCCTGAGCGCTGTTTACTAGATGCTTTGCTCTGTGTGTTTGGCTTTAGTTCAGTTGGGCCAGCTTGCACAAGACAGTTCTTGTACATGAAACAAGTGGGGGATGAAGAGACATGGCTAGAGTAACATTTCAAGCTTACAATCTAAATTTTGTTCTTAAATTAGCCATGACAACACACTAGCTCAGATAGAGGACTTCTGCGAGCAAATGTGTAAACAAAATGTCTGGGAAATGCATGAGTTTGCAGCAGAAGTGACTATACACAGAGGACTGTTATTTTTTAATAACTATTTTTTTTAACAATGAGTACCTCCAAGTTGAGAAGTAGTTGTGAGCTGGGGGCTACTGTTCAACCTATTACTTGGGGAGATCCTGTGGTGGTCTGCTAAGAAAACTTGATGTGGGCTCTGGAGAGCAGCCCAGGGAACTGGCAGATGCAAGGGCCCCCAATGCTGCTGGTATTTCTGCATGCAGCAACTGGGAGAGCGCCCCAGAGGATAGAATAAGTGGATAATCCCAGACTGACATCAGACATCCAGCACACATGGTCAAGACAAGGAGCTGCTGAGGGAGCAGAGACAACCAAATCGACTTTGTGCAAAAATGCTGGCATGAAATCCAGGCATTCTCTAACTCTGGTACCTAAATACCACCTCTCAGACCAACGATATTCAAACATCTGGGAAAGCTTTGCTGAAAATAGATCCCTAGATCCCACTACACAGAAAGGCTGATTCTATTGGTTAGGGGCGGGGCTTGTGAATCTGTACTTTGAAAACTTTCTGGAAATGTTTTCACGTAACTTTGTGTGGGAATCGCTGTCTATGTGTCAGCCTGTGGCCTTTATAAGGAGAAGGTTAGGGGAGGTGGGGAAATCACATTCCGTGGGGATGGTCACATCAACCTTTGAGGAGATGTGAGTATCTTCACGATGAATTAGCGCAGCACTCAGGAAACTCTTCTTCTCAACAAAAAAATGATCCTCCACTTGCCTATCGTTCCATACACACATGGGACGTGCTTATCCCTCAGTGAAGCAACACACAACTGACTTCAGCAGTCTCTCAGAAAGGGACTCCTAGGACACCACTATTGTGGGTATACTGGGCATTGTACTCTAGTTCCGGAATAGAAGGAATGAAGAAGTATAGGAACTGAGGAATATGTGAGGAATAGAGGGCAGAAAGGAAGAGGGAGGAAGGAGGAAAATGTCCAGAAAAGATGTTTTAAGAAACCCCAGTTATGGAAATGGATATGAGGTGGCCACAACCACGCTGTCTTTAGCAGTTCTCTCCCACCCAATCCTCAGACAGACCATTTTGTTCTTCAAGATTCTCAGACATTTGAAAGCATCAAGATAATGGAAGTATTCAATTTATGTTGAATTATTTCTGTCCTTATATGGTACAAGTTGTGTGTGTGTTCATTGTCTATACATTGTTCCTAAGTCAACAAACTTAGAAAATAGGTATAATCATTAAACAATGCATTACAAAGAAAACATTGTTTCAATTGCTGAGCCAAATGATAGAATATTTCTCAATAATATAAGTCTTAATTTATCCCATTCCCTTCAACTCAAACTGGTAGAGGACAGATACTTACTGGAAGATTCTAGTACAAAGCCACGTCACTTCAGAAGAAAAACTCAGGTCCTGTTGGCACCAGTTTGCCTGCACCTGTCTCAGAGAAATGGAGCCCAGACATGGTTTCATGTTTTCCTAAGGGAGTCGTGAAGCTCAACCCCTGTTTGATCCACTTGGGAATATCTCAAATGTCTATTGAGCCCTGACTGGGAACTGATTTCATGAGCACAGCATAGTCCATCTCCTCAGCGTGTCATGTCTTCTTCCTGTCTTTCTGGTCACCACCCTTATCAGAAAGTGGACCACACAATGCTTTTGAAAGGATGCCTCACTTTCCCAGGGATGCTGATTCCCGCCCCCACCCCCCCCACACACACTTGAGAAACACCACCTTCCTCCCCAGCCATGTTGTCATTTGTTAGCTGCTAATCGTTCATTAACCTCCCAGGCAACTCAAGGAAGCCAGGACCTCACTTTCATTGTGGTTCACTGGGTCCCCCTTTAATAAAATTACAACTTCAGGAAACAAATCATTTATATCAAATACAACCCCATGGCTTCCTCTTATGTTAATGATTTCAGGCAGGTGCTATTAGGTAATTCAATCACTGGGCTACGGAAAACCTCCACTGAATTAATGAGGAATGAACTCAAATTCTGAATAAGAGATTTTCTGAATAAATGGCTCTGAATGAAAAACCAGGAGCCAAGCCTATAATCACAGCAGATGACAACAATACAAAATTGCGTATTAAACACAGCTCCAGCTTCCATCTATTCTCAGTCCACAAACTCTTTTGGAGCCAACAGAACATATTGCGACCACCAACAACAGCCTTCCACATTTGCTGCCTGTCTAATATTTCCTTAACGCTTTCTCAGGTGAACTGAATAAATTCAGAAGCTCTTGTTCCAATTTAGAATAAGACTGAGTTTATTCCCAAGACTAGTGTGTCACTAGAAAGAGCCTATTTCTCCATAACCCCGGTCAAACTCTATAAACTTCTCTTGTGCCACAGCTGGTCCCTGCATCAGGCTTCCCTCCTCACAGCCACCAGGAAAATCTTTGAAGAACTCAACCACACTGTATCCATTCTGGACACCCCCCCATTCATTCCCACTGTCTTCCTCTTCTTAGCGTCTTATGAAATGCCTCGGGCCCTGGCCCCTGTGTGCCTTCCCCATCTCATGTCTAAGTGTTCCCCAATGGGGATGCAACCTGAATGCCAAACCTCAATGTCTGTTCATTCCTTAATGTTCTGTGTTTTTTCATAGCCCCATGCTGCTTCTCCCAATTAGGCGCCCACACACACCTATCTTATTCTCGTTGTTTAAAATCTATCTTGATATTGCCTCTTTGTCAAACCCTCTCCAATCCCTTGTCATCTCCGTCCCAGCCTTAGTAGTGGCCCTTTCTCCATGCTTCCTTAGCACCTCAGGGCAGATCTCAACAGCCAGATTGTGAGTCTGGCTCTTCAACTACACTGCCATCATCTTGAGAGTAAGATTACATCATGTCTAACCTTGTATTTTCAATGACGAGTGTCTGCAGATTCATAATAAATATTTGATGAATGTGCTACCAGTGACAGAATAAATAAAATCATGCTGGATGGAATAAATGAATGAACGCACTGCCACAATTTATGCCCATTCTTGCAGCCACATTTTCATTCCCTCACTCTGGGTAAAAGCATTTGCAAAGTTGATTTTTATAATTTGAAATTCAGTCAATGAAGACTTGACCCAGAACGAGGGAATCTGCCTAGGAAGAGTGATATGATCCCAACATCTTCACCCTCCTACTCTTTGGGAATATTGGAAAAAGTATCAGGAATTGATAAAAGTATCAGGAAAATGTCTGAAAATGTAAACTCAGCTGCAGGGACACAGCACTCCTCTGGGCAGGAAACAAACCATCTTCAGGCTGAATTGGGGGTGACCCAAGTCTCCTCTTGGGCCAGCCTTCCAGCTCCGCGGGAACTCTCCCCCACTCAGCACACTGCATTTGCTTTTCACAGAGATGTGGCCGCCTGGCATTTATCATGCTGTGCTTCATCAGAGATTTAATCAGGTTTGAGTTTTTAACAACGTGCTCGTCATGCTCACTTAACTTAAAATCAAGCTTGTTCAGGCATTAGTCAGTCCTATTCACTCAAGCTGGTAGTTTTGGCATTTAAAACTTTAAAATTTTCCATCCAGGAGCACACTTTACATTTTTACCCAACATCCCTTTACACATCAACTTCTCAGGCTAGTTCCTTGGTTGAAATACCCCAGCCTGCAGGATAATCTGCTCTGAAGGAAATATTCATGCATTCATTTCCTCATGATGTCATAACAAATGACCGCAAACCCAGTGACGTAAACCAACGCACATTTGTTATGCTAAAGTCGTGTAGGTCAGAAGTCTGATAACACTCACTGGACTCAAATCAGGAGTCAGCAGACATTGTTTTTCTGGGGGCTACAGGGGTGAATTTGTTTCCTTGTCCTTTCCTCTGCCTGCCTCTCCCAGTTGTGATGATATTGGGTCCAATATATAATCCAGGATCTTCCTATTTTAAAGTCAACTAATTGGCAATTTTCATTACATCTGAAACTTTAATTTCCCTTTGCCATGCGAGATCACGTATTTCGAGTTTCCAGGGATTAAGAAGTGAACATACTTGGAGGGCATTGTACTGCCTTCTTTGCATTTGTGACTCTGGGTGTCTGGAAGGGGTCCTTAAAGAACCCCGGGGTCCAGTCCCACCAAAAATACTGAAATTACCAGAAAATGATTGGAATGCAGGCTCTCAGCCACCACCCTAGAACTTTGGAATCAAAATCCACATTTTGACCAAGTCCCAGGGGATGCACAGTGAGTGTGAGAAGCACTACTCCAGAAGCTTCCCAAGGGGCTGAGGAAAGAGCTTGGACTTTTGCATCGGACAGACAGTGGTCTTATCGGGGAATATGTGTATAATTATGGCAGGACCTTGTGAAGCACCAAAACAGATTCCCTCCTTACTGTCAGAGCTTTGAACAAACAGAAATGTAAGACAAAGAAGCGATCGAGGTAGGGAGCAGGATATCACTGGTAAGCTGATATCTGGCTGTGTAGCTCTACCTGCAGGTATAACATTGACCCTGACAATGAGAACTTCTTCCCACCCAGGGCCAGCTGCACTAGACTGGGGTGACTTCACCCATCTCAGTCCCCTGTTGGCAGTGGCAGAAACTGTGCAGGAGAATTTCCAGCAGGGAGCGTGCATCTGAGGATGCATATTTTCTGCAGGAAGCCCAGCTCCTGATAGGAAGGGAGAGGAAGAAGCTGAGGCTATACCTGCCTGGTTTCTCCTTCTATGCTCAACAACCAGAGACGTCACCAGCAAGGAAGGATAAAAGGTAAGATAGACATGTTACAGCTAATAGAGCTGTCTCTACATGGAGGAAATGTCAAGAGAGGGGATCAGTCTTTCCCCTTAAAAAATAACATCCATATAGGGTCCTTGGGGAGAGATTGACACAGCAACCATGGAAAAACACTTGGTCATGGTAGTTCATTACCAGGATGATAGCGTTATCCGGCAGCCCTAACAACTAGAAAATGATTAGAATATCATAATGACCTATTACAAAATGTGGACTCTGGACTCATACCCTAGGAGATTTGGATTTTGCAGGTCTCAGTGAGGCTTGGGAATCAAACAGACCTGAACTCTCAATGGCTCATAGTGGAAAACAGTTGCAGCCTCAGCTTCTCAGTCACTTAGGACTTTACCTGAACCAGAGAGAATGAGTATTAGACAAGCCACTTTGGGTTGCAAGTTACAGAAACCAATTTGAGCTGCTTATCTAAAATAAAGGCTGTACAGTCACACATCACTTAATGATATCTTGACCCACAAGTGACTGTGTATGCAATGACTGTCTCAGTAGATTAGACCATGGGGGTGTGGTAGGCTTTGTAATTAGGTCATATAATTACACTCTATGATGTTTATGTGATGGTATTGCTTAATGACAGATTTCTCATGGGTGACTGTGGGTGACGGATGACCCGTGGGTGTCTTACAGATCACAAGGTAAAGAGCATGTGTTGAGAAGGAATGCCCCCAGGAACTAGAATTTTTTTCAGGAAACTGGTGGTATTCTCTCTGCACCTCTTATTTGTGCTTTCTCTCTATGACCAATGCCATCTTCTCTCTGTGTCTGCATATGTATGGTGAGCAGAAGATGGAATCTATTCAACTCCTAATGGTGCTTTGTCCCTGAGAAGTACGGACATATAGTTCTCTGTTAGTCCCCATGCTATATCCCCAAGATAGAGATCCTGACTGGCCCAAATCAGGTCAGCTGACCTGCAGGGTTTAGGGGCTTCAGGTCATAAGACTCATCCCTCCATCCTTGTGGGGATACATTGGAAGAAGGCAAAGGAAAGTATCATGGACACCCAAGATAAACTTTAGAGGCACTTTCTTATGCTTACTTTTTTTTATTTCTGGAAATGAAATTATTTTCATTCATATTTGATTAATTGTTTGGCTACATATAAATTATAGGTTCGAAGTTCTTTTCCCTTGGAATTTTGAAAGCATTGCTTCTTGGTCTTTTGGCGCACAAATTTGCTGGTGATTTCTTTTTTGACTTGTAGTTTATTTAGTCTTTAAATGATGCATAAGCTATCCCCACCCCACCCCCTTTCTCACTCAAGGATTGTCACAACAAAAATACTTGACAAATGAATTTCTATTATTTTGGGCCCATTTTTATCCATCCTTCCATGCCTATATATTTTTAAATTGCTTCTTCAATAACCAAAAATTTAAAAAGGAAAACCTTGTGATTTGGAGTATCTGATGACAATTTTTAAAAAATATTTCTAATATCTACTTAGAATCAATCTCACTGCAGTATCAGTTCTTGTGAAATCCTCAAGATGATGCCTTCGCTGCTTACTCGAAATGGTCAGAGATCTTATCTCTTTTGGAGAGGCTGCTTGTCCTTCCAAGTGGGTTCACTTCCCTGGATAGCTCAGGTCCCTCCTACAGGTGTCTTCTTGGTATGAAGAGGGTTCTCTTCCAAGAAGACATTTTCTAGGAGGGACAACCAAATCTACTTATGTTGCAATTATTTTTTATGAATGTGTCCATCTACACGACCATGTGTTCTTCCAGAGTTGAGAGTCTGCCTTGCCCATCCTATATCTAAAGGCCCTATCTTGGTGCTGGCTCAAAGTGACAACTCAATGCATGTTTGTTGGCTTTAAGAATGAGAATCATTGACCCTGGAAAAGTGATGTAATAATATCAAGCTTAATGAGACAGCAAAGTGGATCAGAAACGACGCGGGAGTGAGTTCCAAAATTCAGGTTTGTTATGCCCTTTTGGGAAGAGTGTAATCACTTATGGGGGGCGAGGGAAGGAGGGAAAGGAAGGGAGAATGCTCAGTATTTGGGAAGTGTGAAGAGAAATTCCAAGAGTTAGAGCTGGTGATCCCGCAGCTCACAAATCAAATTCCCGTCTAGGCCTCCCTCTTCCCCTTAGTTTTCTCATCTACCCCATTGTCAGTTACTCAAATCCTAAAGCCTCACTCCAGGAAGTGAGACAATCCTGGGAACCAGGACTTAACCACTGGAAATTGTCATAGATCATCATAGGGGAGAGGTTATAGAGACCCTTTATGAACATTTATTTTAATTGCAGTAAAAATAAGTCTTCAACTTCACAATCCATCATTCTTGTATAAAAGCAATATTATAGGTTCAATTATCTATATCACAATATAGTTTCATTATAGAAATGTATTTCCCTACATGTTCTAACTTCTAAAATTACAAAACATAGCTGTGGCATAACAGTCAACAGACGTAAGTGAAATTGCTATTTAATGAGATGGCATTTTATGATTTTAAAACTGAAGCAAATATTTGACATGTTTGATTTAAATTAATTTGCTGCGCATGCACTGCTGCTTCAGTAGCAGGTGAGTTTTGCCGTATTGTGTTTACTGCACTGGGCTCTAAGACTTGTTAAAAGATCCAAAGAGACCTGGCACTGAGGCTCCCATAGGCCCACACTCTGGTTGCACTAGCAGTAAAACTGGTTGGATTTGGGGAGGAAGTTGTTTCACAAAACTACTACATTCTCTCTCGCAAGGCAAGAGGGAGATATTCACTTCCACGATGGCAGCATTTTTTGCCATGTAAACATCAAGTTGTTTTTAGAAATCCTAAACCAGTCCTCATGTGAATTCTATATAAATTCTAAAATAAGCAACATTTTTTGCACGTGAAATGCAAATATCATTCATTTATAAACTTTCTACAAAAACAATTTGTCAATTCTAGGATGATACTATTATCACTTCAGGGGGAAACTGAGGCCCAGATACATTCATTAAGCTATTATCTGGTCCAAATCTGTGCCCTTCTCTTCACCTAAAGAATAAATTTGGTTTGGAATGATGGGAAAAACTGGTTTGATATGGAATCCCAGATATGAACTTAATTTTTTAATAGTTTCTTGATTAGTAATTTGTAGGCTATAGAGTTTATGTCACAGAAACTATTCACTTTCCATGACCTCTAACCTGGCCCACTGACCTCCATCTTGGAAAGGGGTCTGGAACAGCGATGGTGTTAGTGATCGCCGTGGAGAGGTAGTGACCATTACAGGACAGATGTTGTGGTTGTCGGTCAAGATCAGAAATAACATATAACTTCCACACAAAGAAAGCAATTTGTGGTGTCTTTTGGTTTTGGGCAAATATCTTCACAGATCTTAGGGTCAAGCACACTTTGTAGATGAGGATATATTTTATAGACAAAATAAAGAAGCTGGACTGGTGGGAGGGGAACCTAAATACATTTTTAAAAAGGTTTCTCTCTCACACACAGACACACACACATACATACACAAACACACGCACATACCAGTAGATCTTGTCTCTGCCATCTGGAAAACTTTAGTTCCATTCACAGGAAAAAGAAGGAAAATTTAAAGATCTCTGGTTTTAACAAAGTATCCATTCTTCATGGGTTGGAAAGGGTTTAGACACAGCCCTTTCAACCCAATATCAGAGAGGATGAATTCTTAACTCTATAGGTTTACTGCTGGGCCAGGTCATTGAGTCAACTGGAAAAGATTCCTTTCTAAAAGTCTGAGGTCCAATGTTTTCTCAACCCCAGAAAGGGTGAAGCAGTCTGGAGGTTCCACAAACAAACTCTTGAAAACAGGAGCGAAGGGGGTAGAAGTGTTTTAGATGCCCAGACAACTGTGAAATAACAAAAAGGAGATAAGAGCCAACAAAATCAAGAGGCAGAAGCAAAACGGGAAGCAATAGAATACGGTGGATTACATTTTTCTCAAAGATAACCTAGGAATAGGCTTTATTATCCAAAGACCATTTCTCTCCCATCTAGGAATTCAAAAGGAAGAGAAAAAAGGATCAGTTCTACAGCAAAGTTCAGTTTAAGTAACCTCACCAGGTAATTGAAAAAGATTTCAGATGTTTGGTTAAGAATTTTTTTTTTCACCATGTTATCGAACAAAAACTCTACTGGTAAAAGAAGAAGATGTAGTTCCTGTACAGGCCCAGAGAAAACTAGACATTGGAAAACAGACACAATTGCACTAGAATGTAATAGTGCCTGGTTTTCCAGTCGTAAACAAGAAAAATCTTCTAAGATAATTCAATAAAAGCTCTGTGAAAATGTCTATTTACTTTATAAGCTACAGTCAAAGCATCTGTAATGAATTTTGGGGGTAGACTTGACTGACATCATTGGAAAACAACGTCAGATGTCTTCTCTTCACGGGCTCATCCTTTGCAGTGGGAAAGGAAGGGAGAGTTACAAGGGAGTAGTTTGGAGTACTTAGCCATATAATCTGTTGCTGTTAACAGATTTCTTCAAATGTAATGATGCAAAACAATAATTACTTACTATCTTACAGTTTCTGAGGATCTGAAATCAGGAAGCAGCTTAGTTGTAGCTGGGCTGCAATCATCATGAGGTAGGAGGAAGACATTCTTTCAGACTTCCTTGCCGTCATTGGACGGTCCATGGGGTGCTTTACAATATGGCGGTGAGACTTTTGCTGAAGCTAGAAAACTGAGAGAGAGAGAGAGAGAGAGAGAGAGAAAGAGAGAGAGAGAGAGAGAGAGAGAGAGGGAGAGAGAGAGAGAGAGGGAGGGAAGGAGAGAGAGAGTATCGCCAAGATGGAAGCCACAGTCTTCTTAAAATAAATTTTGGAAGTGACATCCCTCACATCTGCCATGTTCTATGCATTGAAAGTGAGTCAATAAACCCAACCTATTCTCCAGGGGAGAAAATTAAAAAAGGGTGTGGGCAGCAGTAGGTGGGGTTATGGGGAACCCTCATAAAGACTTTCCACTATGGTAACCAACCTCTCTCTATATTGTAGAGAGAGGTCAATGCCTGCCACTGTTTTTGTAAGTAATGTTGTGTTGGCCCACAGCCACTTCCATTTGTTGACCTATTTCTATTCCTTTTTAGTTTTGTGAGGTAAATCCAGATCACTTGGAAATAAAGCCTTAAAAGAGATAATTAAGCTAAAAATAGGTCATTGAGGTAGACCCTAATCCCATCAAATTGGTGCCCTATAAGAAGGGATCACACACAGAGACACCAGAGTGTACATGGACGGGTGAAAAACCATATGAAGAGGCAGCAAGAAGGTGGCCATCTCCAGGCCAAGGTGAGAGGCTTCATAGGGAACCAGCACTGCTGTCAGTTGGATCTTGGACTTCCAGCCTCCAGGACTGTGAGAAAATAAGAATCTGTCATTAAAGCCTTTCAGTGTGTGGCAGCAGATTAATCTGATCCTCACTACAAACAATGAAGTGGAAAATAATGTTCCCTACCCTATTCATATATTCTCATTGGACATAGAAATTCCAGGTGCCCACTCTGGGCCAAGAATGAAATGGTGAAGTAGACACATTCTTTGACCTTAGAGAGAGCTTAAAGTTGGGTGGACTTCTCTGAAATGGAGAAAGAAAAACCAATACAGTACAGTAGCGGCGTGAGTGTGACAGCGACATGTGGCCGCGGAAGCCCCGCAGTGCGGTGTTCAACCCCTTGCCCCACCAGGGAGGCCCAGAGACTCAACTCCTTTTCAAAAAGAACATTGAGTTTGGAGCTTGTTCACATAGCGAGAAGAGACTTCTGGAACTCATTATTCCCGGGTAGGAGCCTCCTCCCAGGATGGCCCACTAGATGGCTCTCCTACCACTGACCCCGCCCCCTCCCCCAGGAAATTATCATCCTTTACAGAATATGGCTCCTGGATCGTTTCTTATATGTTTCTGACAGCAATCCTATTAAGCAGTAATTGTAATTTTACCGATGAGAGAAACTGGGTCCAGAGAGGTGAAATGGTTTGCCTGAGCTCACTCAGAGGGTTAACAGCAGACCCAAGTCAGGCTCAGGCTGATGGGGTACTGGCCCAGCCGAGCACCAACTGTACTGGGTCTCACCTTGAGCTTCAGCCTGGAAATAGCGCTGACATCTGACACCCTAAGGCGGAAGTCCTGGCTTGGAAGTGGTTCAGGTACAGACCCACGTGCAAGGGAAGGGTGGGGGAGGAACAACACTGGGTGGGGCCTGTCCTGTCTGCTTTGACAACCCAGGTGTCGGATATCTCTGGGCTGCCTCAGCCAGTCAGTCATTGGCTCCCTGGGGAAGCTGTAGATAAACAGCAGGCAAGAGTTCTGGAAGGGGGAGACAGCCTGTTCCAATATGGAGTAAGGACCCCTGCTGTCAGCCGAGCCTCTAGAAGAACAGCAAGCAGCAGCCACAGCAGAAGGAATGGAAACCACCAGTAGGAATAGCATGGGGGCAGTCACAGGGGTGGAGGAGCGGGGTCGCAAGGGATGGCACTGACAGTAGTCAGGGGGCTGCAGTTTGTGAGGCTTACACAACAGATTTCTCTTCTCACCCTTCTGGAAGTTTGGCGTCCAAGATCACAGTGTCAGTGGGGCTGGTTCCCCTTGAGGACCGTCAGGGAAGGCTGTGTTCCAGGCCCTCCCTTTTAAAAGGTTGTAGTAGACAGATGGCCGTCCTCTCCCTTCCTCTTTCCAGGGTCTTCCCTCTGTATGTGCCTCTTCTTATAAAGACACCAGTCAAACTGGATTAGGGCCCAGCCCAATGGGCTCATTTTAACTTGGTCAGTCTTTCAAGACTTTTTCTCCAAATACAGTCACATTCTGGGGTGCTAGGGGTTAGGGCTTCAACACACTCCGCGAGGCCCATGTCAGCCCATACAACTCTGAGGCAGCTTCTTTGACGCGTGGAATACTTTCCTGACAAAGCCTTCTCCTTTCCAGGGGTGGGGGCTCCACGCCTGAGGCAGGTGCAGCACAGCTTACTGTCTTAGGATGGGGAGAGAGGACTGACACCCCAGGGCCCTAGCGTCAGCTGTCAGGGCAGGGGCGCAGTCCTGATGTAGAGCAAACTGACCCACAGGGGACACACTGCCTGGCCAACAGCTGCGGCTAAGGCTGAATGAGCACGAGTCTCAGCAGCAGCTGTCAGCACTTGGGAACTGGGATAGAGGTCACTGGGGACTGGGATCGTTGCCCTGGGGCAGCTGGTGGGGTGTGGACCCACTGAGCTGTGTGCACTGCTGCTCTGCCTTCCCTGCTTGGGTGGGTGAGTAATCACCCTCTTGAAGTCTCAGTGTCTACCTCTCTAAAGCACATACTAATAGTCTACCTTGGAGTGGAGTGAGGGATAAAGGGATGATGCATGTAAGTAGCTAGCCCGGACCATGAAAGGCAGCCACGCATTCAACACCAGCTGCATGGAAATTGACAGCTGTAATCGCAATAGTATGAGATATTAAAGACTCCAGTGGAAACACCCAATTGAAGGGAGATTTTTCACTCTAACTAATGAAACTCCTTTCAAAGACAAGCTCCCTCTAGACCAGCCTCATCATGGGCTAAGCAAGTATAAATGTCTAAAGAATTCTTAGGGTCCACCCTCTCCATCCACCTACTGCCCCCTGCTCTGCACCCATCTAGCTCATCACAGCATCTAGCCCTAGTGCTACACCTCCAGAAGAAAGTTTTTGGGACCAGAAACCTCTTGTGAACATGTGATCATGACACCCCCTCCAGAAGGGCATTTCTCCTGGGTGGTTTATTCGCTTCCAACCACCAGCGCACTTTGCATCATGCAACAGACTACGGCAAAGCAGGCATCGTTAAGGCGCGCCTGCCTGCCTCCTCATTTTCCTCCTCATCTCCTCCCACCTCCCAGGATCCGTTACAGGAATTTTATTCCCCTTAATTTACTCTCTGCAAATTGCTCAGCTCAAATACTGTTATTCCACGGCTTGGTGAATGGAGCATCGTGAGGTTTCAGCCCACTTGCTTGCACGCAGGGCTCGTTCTGCCGGGAGAGACGCTCCTGCAGATGGAAGCTGGGACCTGCCTGTCCTAGGCCTAAGGTACCTGGTGAAACACCTAATCATGCTGCTTCTCATTCATACAGGGATTTACAGTTTCCAGCCCATCGGCTCATTTACATAAATACCGTAGAAGGAGATATACCTTTCATTTGTACGGCTCTTTTTCTGTTCACCAAGAACTCTCATATATATTACCTAATTTATAGATAATGTATGATAATAGAATGCTCTAAAAATATATTGATCCCTTCCATACGAATAGTCCTATTTGAATCTATTACTGAAAAAGAACACAGACCAGCCTGTTCTTTATACACCAGGTGCCAAGGCAAAAGCAGGTCCCATCCATCCTCACAGCCTGTGCTGCTGGAATGCAGTCTTCTAGATGCTTCCTGAGCTGGCCCTTCTCATCTTACAGAGCCGTCCATTTCTTTAGCCATGGGTCCGACAAATCTGACCAGGACAAGGGTCCCAGATATTCTGGGCGAGGTCACTGGGACAGTTCATAAGGACCCTGTGACTACTCATGCGTTTAAACCCTGATATGACACTTGGGAATGACTGTCCAGCTCCTTGAATAAGCTGAAAGGATATCCTTTATTCATGTGGTGGTTCTAACCCATCCCTCAGTCTTGGCAGTCTTTATCAAGGATATATTTGATCATCTCCTCCTCCATACCCATCTTTTACTCTTTGCCACTCTCAGACTCTCCACATCTTCAGCAGCACTTATTACCTCTAGTCTTTTTGTTAATTGCCATTGTAACAAGCGTGATGTGATATCTCATTGTGGTTTTGATTTGCATTACTTGGATGATCTGTGATGTTGAGTACCTGTTTTGCTAGCTCTTATTCATTGCTTTAGACAAATTTTCTTGGGAACATACTCTAAATCAGAGAGTTGTGAACAGAAGTTATTGGGAAAACTCTTGGCAGAGAGGTAAAGAAAGCAAAGAAGCAAGGAAGGCGTGATGTAGCAGAGCAGTGAGGTGGGGGAGATGGCTTACACTGTTATTTTAACTGAGGCTTCAACCAGCCCTGTAGGGAGCCCTGGAGCTGGAATAATGCACCTAAGTTGTCCCAAGTTAAGGGAAGGAGCCAGGTCTCTGTGTTCCTGCAAAGGTATAGAAAGGACAGCCCCGGTGGGGGAGTCCTCTGTGGCCCAAGGCAATGTTCAGTGAGGGCCTTAACTGTCAGCCTTCAGCAGTATTCCACAAGCACAAGTGTTCCATGTGTCTTTTCAAAACCCCAGTGCTTGTACTCTATACCATTCAGATTAGACTCTCACCCCCAACCATTCTGGCTGGATAAGTCTGAGGGGCAACATGCGCATTGGGAATTTTAGTCTCCCCAGATGATTCTACTGTGTGCTTAGGAACTACTGCAATTTAGGAATCATTGGAGAAATTGCTTCCAGTGGGGATCATTCCCTGGCTACTCAAGACTGTGTCTAGCTCCCCATCCCCAGGTACCCTGTGTCACTACTTACATAGCACTTGCCACACTGTAATTACCCATTGACTGTTTCCAAACCAGATTTATTTCTTGAAGACAGAAAGTGTTCTGGTCATGGCTAGGACTTGTGCCTTTGCCTAGTGCTTCACAGTGGCTGAATATATGGATGAAAATATGAATACATGAGTAAGTCAATAGATAAATGAAAGAAAGAAGGAAGGAGGGAAAAAGAAAGGGAGAGAGGGTAGGAGAGAAGAAGGGAGAGAGGGAGGGAGGGAGGAAGGGAGGGACGGAGGGAAGGAGGGAGGGAGGGAGGGAGGGAGGGAGGGAGGGAGGGAGGGAGGGAGNGGGGGGGGGGGGGGGGGGGAAGGGAAGGATAGGGAAATAAAGAAGGAGGGATGAAGGACATTAAGTAGGAAAAAAAAAGAAAAGAACAGGGACATCCACCAACTTGCAGGCCTTATCTGACCATATTCTTTTACTATTGCTGCATAACAAATTACCACAAATCTAGCAGCTTAGAACAGCACTTATCTCACAATGTCTGTAGTTCAGAAGTCTTGGCTTAGCACAAGCAGGCCCTCTGTTCAGGGTCTCATAAATGTGTAAATAATAGTGGTTGACTACGTAGAATTCGCATCTGGAGCTCAGAGTATTATTCCATGTATATTTGGGCCAACAGGCAGAATTTAGTTCCTTGTAACTAATGAATTGAAGTTTCTATTTCCTTGCTGGGAGTGATCTTTACTCCTGGAGTCCACCTCTGCATCCCAGCTGGGGCTACATTTATGTCATTCACAACATGGCCACCTACTGTTTACAAGCCAAGCTGGTGTTTCACCTACCTTACAGGTTCACCTGATTAGGTCAGACCCACCTAGAAGAGCCAGTTTGATTAATTAAAAGTCAGCTGATTAGGGACCTTAAGTACTTCTGTAAAACCCCTTCAATCATATACCCCAACATAATTATGGAAGTGATATCCCATTTTATTTACTGGTTTCCCCAGCTTACTCAAGGGAAGATGACTGTGCAGGGCGTGTACACCAGGGGGTGTGTACACCAGGGGACGGGGCACCAGAGACCATCCTTTGCCTATCACACTGGAACACAAGTCTATAGACATTCTGCCTGGCCCTGCTTTCCTTCCTCATTAATCAGAAATGGACAGCAATTCCTTTGCCAAGCCCTTATTTCTCTAGAAGAAAAACTGCAATGAAGAGACAGTCAGGCAAAGGGCTATGTAGCTTCTACTCTGCCCCTCTCTATCCAGCCCCTTTGAGCAGGGCGACTCCCCTTCTGTGCCATGGCCTCAACTAGGTTTTTCTAGGGCATGCTGCATTCCTTGCCCTGCTGCCTCCCCGCATGGAACCCTCTTTTCCTAATTTATTTTAAGCCCTGAAGCTGATCTCAGAGGCAGCATCTGGTTCTGGTTTTAAAACAAAGCTCTGGCTGAGTTGGGCAGAGAAGCACAGAAGTCAAATACACGCTTGTCCCCAAGGTCACCTAGCAACAGCCAGCCTTGGTTCTTCCCACCGCACCCCTCTCCCTGCATCCTTTGTTGTCAACACACAACTTCTATTCACCTGGGCTGATTACAGGGACCTGAGGTTCCTGGGCGTGCAGCTAGGTCAGAGCCACTGGGCTTCAGAGGCCGTCGCAGGCCCCAATCCACTCAGAAATTCGACATCTATCCATGGAAAATAAAAAGTGCAGAGACGTGACTTGAGAGACCAGAGTGTAACTTTTCAGCTTTCTCTTTCAGCCAGTGGAGAGAGTGGCTGCCACTCTCTGGGCTTGGCATTCAATATCCAGAAACGTGAGGGACTGATGTGTCACAGTGGCAGCTAAACTATCCCAAAGCCCCCAGAGGAAGCAGGACCCCTCATCACCCCAGATTGTGAGGAGGCAGCCTGTAGGCTCCACCAGGGCTGTGATCTGACTTCACTCCTGTTCCCATCTTGGTTCAAGTCTCAGTCAGACTGAGGCTGTCACGGAATGAGTATTGTTGCCATGTGGGTGGCAGAAGAGACATGTACCAACTCAGATGTGCATCAAAATTCTTCTCGGAGGGTGGGAAAGGCCGAGTTACATGCAGTGACCACAACTGGCAAGATAATGTTCTGTGTTCTGTGACACGTTTGCTTTTGAACATTCTGTTGCATTGTACCATTATTTGTGTTTGTCAAACCAGTTCAGTCTTAGTTCTAAAAACGTGGCTACAGTAGCTATGCAGTGATTGCCCGGGGGTAGGGTGGGGCATGGGAGAGGAAGGTGGGCAAAGCAGGCAAACTTCCTGCTGAGAGAAACCACCCAAAATGCTTCTCCACCTTGACCTCCATATAACTCCATGTTAACCAGGACATGGAAGCCATCTTTTGGCTGAGGGTGAACTCTGATTTCATCAATTAGTTCATTTCTCCCAGAAGAGCCTGGCCTGGAGGAAGATCCATGGAGCACAGGAGCAGGATGTCAAAGAAGCGAGCTGCACCTGCTGGGACTTGGGCTAAGAGTCTAAGGGCTCCCGCAAGGAGGGATGAGAAGGGAGAGGAACAGGAACAGCAGGTGCAAAACTTACCCAAGTCTGACCTTTTGACCGAGTGTGCAGAGATTGCAGGGAGAAGACCAGCCAACATCACCCCTCTGCCTCCCCGATCCCTGCACCCAGAGCCAGGCGCTACCCTCCTGCACGTGGCAAATGTAGCTCTTAGAGCTCCATCAAGTCCATATTAAATTCTCAAACTATCTATTATTGTTTCTCTAATTGTTATTATTGCTCATGAGACAAGCTTCCCTTTTCATTTTTAATTGGAGGGGAGGAGAGTGCTGCTCCCAATTTCTACCCCAAAGAAATTGTTTCTGCCTCTTCCAAATACATTTGGAAGAGAAAAACAGAAACAGAACAGAACATGTAATCAGGGAGCTCCTGCACAGTTTCGACCTTGAAGGAGCCAGAGTCCCAGGCTTGTGCCTGGTGGAGTGTCAGCTTTCACAGGTTTTGGTTTATGTCGCCTCGTTTGTTGTTGTTGTTTTTTCCTTTTAATTATGATCAAATGATGTTGTTCCATAAAGTGTGGCTCAGATATGAGCAACAGAACATTGAGCAAACATAGTTTAATGCTATCATCAAATGCAACCTACCCCCACTTTACTATGCTGCATATAATTGATAGATGGTGATACTAATCGTTATATGGGCTGCCTGGTAATTGGCCACACCAGATAGGCAGTTCACTTAAGTTACTGCTCAGAATATGACTTTCATATAGTCAGGTTTTAAATCCCCTCCTCCCTGCACTCTCTGCTAACTCTCCAGCATCTACACTCTATCTGATGATTTCCCTGATTCCATCTCCCTTCTCTGCTTAGATTCAGAGGCATGGAGCTTCCCTCCCTTAATGAGAGAGAGAAACACAAGGACAGAGGATTGAAGAGGATGCATAAAAGTCAGGGGGACACAAGCTACTGAAATAAACAGACACCCCACAATAGATGCCTAGTTCACACTCTCAGAGCTGTTCCGTCTGGGTATTTCTCTTCAGTCAATGGTTTTCCTCCTCTTGGTGCCTGAGACTCTGAGGTGCCTCCATTGGATGGCTCCACCATCCCTCAGTCCCCAGAGTTCTCCACTCCTACATGGCGGGTAGAAGGGAGAAGGGGAAAGATGCACCTACATGACCTCCTTGCCTGGAAATGGTACTTATCACTCACTCTTACCCCATCATCAAGAACTGTCATGGGTGCAAGATGACCCATGTAACTTGCAACTGCAGTGTAATGTAACCTTCAGGGAGGAAAATGTTCCTTGCAGCAATCACACACGACCAAAGCAATTGCACAAGTTTCACTAAAATCCACCTTTGACTAAAAAAATCCACCTTTGCTACAAAGTATTTCATAGGACCCAAACAGGACGTTTGTGCACTAGTGACTACCACCCAATATAAGCACTGAAGGGAGATTCCAAGGGCTCTGCACATGGGATTGATGAGGGACGAGGGCAGATTACACGTGTGACCCCAAGGAGCCCAAAGGTATGCATTCTCGCATAAAGTAGACGCCTATGTCTTCCATAAGACCCCCAACAGCATCCACCCCAGGCATCAGGATCAAGCTTGGAACCTTTGTGAAACACAAGTACCTATTTGGAACACCTTTTACAGCAAAACTTTGTTAAGCAGATATTGGTTTATCCAAGAGTATGCACAATTGGAAGCAATTGTTGTTTCCCAGCTAACTGGATACCTTGTCATGCTCCAGTAAAAATATCATATTATCTGAACGAGTTAATTCAAAATCCATTCTTCCTGGTCCCTTGCCTTTCAAATTAATGACATTTGCTGAAATTGATGGTGAGAGAGCGGGTGACCGGGTGGAGGATCACATGGTTCCTGGGACTTAGTGTCTTCCACTCCCACAAGCATGAAATGGAGGGGAATGGGAGGGGGGTGGATTGTAAAGTGTGCTTACTGGGAAATTAGATTTTAAGTACTATTTTTTCTTCTGAAGGATTCTTGAAATGAATCTAGGAGGAAAAGGAGTATGTTTAGGCAGCTGTGTAATTAGTATCACAATTAAGAAGTTTTGAGAAGGGAGGTCTTTCTGGTGGGCTTTATTTGACTGAAGAAGCCTCTTCTCTAGGTCTCTTGGTCTGGGCAAGTTACTTAACCCCTCTGTGCCTCAGTTTCCTTATTTGTTTGTACCAGACAGGCTCTCTGTTGTAGGGTCTTCATAAGGATTAAAATACATTAACATGTGTACAGTGTTTACAGTGGCATCTTGAACACAGTAAGTCCCATATAGATGTGTACTAACATTTTAAAGCTGGATTGAAACCCCTGTCCCCTCTTTTAAGATCTAGGAGTTACCCGAAACCAGTTCATGGAAAGTCAATCTCAGTTTTTTATTCATAAATTAAGGATCACTTGTTGGCCTCCTAGAATAATCTCACAGGTGGTGAGATTAGCTGAGACTGATGTGGACATGTCTGGCCCAGTGCCTGGCACAGAACTGACAGCTAATAAATGCTAAGTGCTACCTCGAGCTGAATGTTTAAAGTATTCCCAGATCCCAGCAAGACAGAAAATGAAAGACGTCAGTAAACAGTGCCAGGGAAGCTCTTGTGTATGGCAGCTCCGAGTCACCAAGAAGAGCGAGTGCCAGCCAGCACTTTAATTTTTACTTATTTCACAGAATAAGGAGCCATGTGTGTGCTGGGCTCCCACCTAGGTTATTAGTGAGACATATGTAGCGCATCCACACAGACTGGCAAGGTGGGAAGTAAGGAGAAGTCAGGGAATACCTGGTGAAAGGTATTTAAATAAGTGAGATGGATCTGATGGCGCAGTCTCCGGTTGCAGATATACTGGAGAATTAAAATAGCACAGAGACCTGCAAACCTGTGAGATTCAGGCACTCAAAAAAATAAGAGCGAGGAGCCTTTCTAGTTTAATAACAGGAAAATGCACAAGAACATGAACTTCTCTCTATGGGAAAACAATGCAAGACTTCCTAAAATCATTTGCAAAATGCCTTGAGGAGGGCAAGATATTTAACACTAGCCAGCATGCTCTGCTGAAGTATAATCTGGTGTCAGTCAGTGGCACAGTGATGGAATTTGGGGAAGTGACACAATGGGATATTCAGGGACTGGAGCTAGACTTCTTAATTCTACTCCTTCTACTGAATGAGTTTGTACAAAGAAACAGTTTAGATGTGTGAGGATTACAGTGACTGCCTGATGTGGGTACCAGGTCACAAGAGGCACAAAGGGCACCTGTGATGTCATGAGTTGTGTGACAATCACACATGGTCACGATATGGGAACTCCATCAACTGACAGGTATTGGACATGGAACATGCCATCAGGGGGCAAACTGGAGTATCCCCGGTTCCTGGTTCTGACTAATGCTGAAGAACACCCTCATTAGTGGCCTCGATAGTATTTTAGTTCCTCCTCCAATAAGGACACATATTTTTGTTCTAAGAGCACCTTCATTCACTCAACAAATATCCAGTTAGAACTTGGTATGAGTTGGAAACCATGTAGGCACCAGAGTTAAAAAAATTGGATAAGACAGGATCCTTGCCTTGAGGAGCTAAAAGTCCAGCCAGAGAGGCAGTCGATAAATGTTTAGTAACATTATGCTGTGTGGATGCTGGGATGTTCCCTCATGGATTAAGGGAAGGAAGTATGCTTATGTAACTGTTCAATTGGTATCAAAAGAAGTTTCCAGAAGGGGAACTCCTGGTGGGCTTTATTTAACTGAGGGAGCCTCTCCTCTAGCTCCCTTGGTCTGGGCACATTATTTAATTCCTCTATGCTTCTGTTTCCTTACCTGTTCATGCCAGAGAACCCCTCCCTTAAAAGGCCTTGATAAGAAAATCTTTAAGAGGAGGGTACCTCATCTGGATAAAGAATGATGAACATATATTTTGAGGTCTGATTGCTTTACTTAAAATTAAATGTGTGTGACAGAAAGAGAGAGACTTGATAAATTGGGAAATTTTGGGCCACCTTGGAGTTTGCTTGCCTTTGTTTAGCAACCTAGGTTTTTCTTCACTCTAGGAGAAGGGTAATAACCTAGGTCCTCAAAGGATGTTATGAACTAAATGTTCAGTCCTCCCCCAAATTCATATGTCGAAGCTCCAAATGCCAGTGTGATGGTATTTGGAAAGGGGGCCTTTGGAAACTAGTAAGAGGTAAATGAGGTGATATGGGTGGGGCCTTCATAATGAGGTTAGTGCCTTTTTTAGAAGACACACCAGTGAGCTTGTTGTGGAGCACACAGAGAGAAGGCAGTCATCTACAACCTAAGGGGAGAGTGCTCATCAGAAACCAAATATGTTGGTACCTCGATCTGAACTCAGCCTCCGGAACTCTGAGAAATCGGGTCTATGGAATTTGTATGGCAGCCCAAGCTAATTAATGCCAAGGACAAGCGCAATGCTTAGACGTGAAAAAACAAAATAGAGCATAAAAGAACTGGAAGAATGCCTTCTCGTGTGGCCAGTGTTGTCTAGAACAATGCATCAGAGTGGACTTCCCCAGGGATGAATGTGGAGCATGGAGAAATGGCTTAGCCAAGAGTCTCTGAAAGATAAAAGTAGGAACTAAGATGAAAGTCTGGAGAACTAGTGTTATTTGGAAGAAGATAAGTCATCCCTGGGCTCCCTTCCCTGTTTTCTGTAGGATAGGGTCTAAACATGCGAGCTCTTCATAATCTCACCCAAGGGTCTCCAGCTTGACTAGCACTCCTCTCGCACACGATCAAGAGGTCCTCCTGCCACAAAGTGATTCACCTGATCCTTGAACGTCCTTGTTAACCAAGAGGCAGCAAAATAAAATCGTTGAAAGTCACAGCTTCACTGTGCCTCAGTTTCCCCCTCCATAAATGGGTATAGCAACCATGCGGTTGGGACTACTCATTCCATGCAGAATAAATGCATTGCCTGGAAAGCATTCAGAATGGTGCTTTGTACTCAGTATGTGCTAAGTATTTGATTTTATTATTTCTCTCCACTTAGGAAATTATATTTATGCTCAAATACTGCCTCACACATCACCTGTTTGTGCAGTGTTGTCACACCCTGACCTGGTTCCCACAGTCCCTCTGACCTGACTTATCAGCACAAGACACCAGGTATCTGTCTGGCTATGCACTGGGCTGAGAATCCCTAAGAGCAGATCGGTTCAGTGGCTGTCACTGAGCAGGCACCTGTGGTCATTGAATAAATGAATGAGTGTGTGTAGGGTGAGGAGGGAGGGAGGGAGGGAGGAAGGA